>VXBT01005259.1:44676-57253 GCA_013400235.1 Oriolus oriolus | reverse complement strand
TGGCACCTCTGTGTGTGACTGCAGGTCACAGGGTACCCCAGCACTTTGTCTGCTGCAGGGTCTGTCCTCCCCACATGCTGGATATCCCAGTGCTGAGCCCATTGCCTTGTCTGTGCCTGCTCTGCCCTGGGCTGGGAGCTGGGGCAGGAGCCTGCATGCTTTGCTGTTTCCAGGTTGTACCAGTGTAGCCCTGGAGTGCCACACAGGCCATTTTACAAGTTTCATATTTACCATTCTTTGCAATTTTCAGTTTCCCAAGGAAAGTGTTAAATACTCTGGACTAGAAAAGGGATTTTTTTAGATTCTCCTGTTGAATGAATGATATTGAACAGGTACCCAGATCTGGAGGTCAGACACTCAAAAGCACATTGCTGTCCCCAGCAGAACATAAGAGGCTGATCCTCCTCCTCCTGCATCTCCTTCCTATCCAGACTTTTCATGACTAGTCACGTAGGAAGGGCTGGCAGTGGGGGGAGCATTTCTTCCCTGGGGGCCTCAAGGAAAAATATCTTTAAACATTTCCCTAAACACAAGTATATCAACACACCAAATGTTACGTAGGAATTGAGAAGTGAATCAGTTGGACTGAAGTGTGTTTGAAAGACTTGCTGTAAAACTGTAACCAGCACAAATGACTGGGACATGTCTGAGCATTTCCAGAAAGGGGTGTCTGTCTCTAGGGTGGCTGCAATCCCACACAGCGGTTCCAGGCTGGCATCCATGATCATTTTCCTTCTCAGGCATCCCAGAGAATGGTGCCAAACCCAGGTACCCCAGGGCAATGCAATAGGTGTTGGCTCTGCTTGGTTTTGAACAGTGAGGGGTTCACATCAGTAATCTGCCAGGTGAGCTGTATGTGTCTTATCTGGAACAGAATTCCCCATGGGCAGGCATCTCCACAATGTCCCACTCTTTAGAATCATGACAAACTTTCTGTTATTTAACTCAGGCTGAATATTGCAAAAAGTGTGCTGGTTTTCCCTAGTGCTCTGAACCAGAGCAGACCAGACCAGCTGTCCACATATGAAAATCTTGAAGTAGCCACATAACCAACATAACCACACAAAGGGCATAATTTACCCCAGACAGGCAGTAACTCCTGAAGGTCTGTGCTGCCTTTCTTTGTCATGCTGCTTGCACACACATGGCCCTGCCTGGGGCTTATTCCCACCCAGACACCCAGGGGCTTGTAGCAGGCTTAGGAGGAATTCAGAGATGCAGCAGCAAGCAAGTCCAGTGAGAGAATGAATTATTTATTAATTTTACAATATCATTTATGTATCCTAAAGTTCCAAAAGGCCATTGGACAGTGTCCACACCTGTCCTGAGGTGATTGGCTGAAGCGCCAGACGCCCATTTAAAAATATTATGTTACTGTAACAAAAATATAAGTGAAAAACAGCAGGTGTGAGAATTATTTACAAAACCCTTACTGTTTACATAGCTTGCATAGCAAAGCAAAATTCCCACAGAATCAGTGCAAGGAGATGGAAAATTTCTCTGCCTAGCAGCTTTTCAGCATCCACAGGGGCTTACTGCCCACAGCCCCAGGGCAGTCCCAGCTCAAACCACATGAATGTGTCATGGGAACGTGATGGGAGCTGGGAAGGAAGGGGATTCCCCGCTCCGTGCTCACCCTGCTTGTTATCTCTAGTCCTGAGCCTTGAGTTTTATAGGGGTTTCTGATTACGGACACTTTGGCTTTGGACAAGGTTTTGGCACTTTTTCTATCTCAAAAACCACTGCAGCAGGTGCCACCACCAATGACTCCTGCTAATGTGTATATGACAGCTCATCTAAATGAGCTTGTCTACATGGGGCTCATGGCTCCAAGGGAGCTCTACAAAGAGTTTTATTTTCCTATTTTACACTGAATGGGATTAGTGGCTTTCCAATAGAAGTGTTATGATCTCTTTCTTCCAATCTTTTCCCATTCCAGCTACCCAGTGCCTTTGTCTCCTGCTTTTGACCTGCCTGCTGGCCCTGGCAGCATCTTTTCCTGATGTTGACATAAGAAACTTGTATCTCCTCAATGGCACGATGGATGACATTATGAATGCTCCCCCACAGTCCTCCCAGCCCGGTAAGTATGGCCCTGCAACACGGAGAGGCAAACAAGGTCCTGATCAGTCAGATCCTACACGTCCTACGTCCTCACCAGCCTGCCCACACCCCTGTCACACCAAGGAAGGACTAAATACTGCTCTGAGAATGTCCTACTGGAACAAGAGTAACCTCAGGGTCCCCCTCTGCTTGCTGCCTGTCTCATCTCCTGCATGGCATGAAGTTCATCTGTCCATAAGTGACAGAAAACCAGCCAAAACTCAAAGGTCACAGGATTCCAGGAGAAAGGACAACTTGGTCTCATTGGCAGCAAGACCAAGCCCGGGGTGTTGTGGGCTGTGGGCTCTTCCTTGGAGAAGAAGGGTTAAAGATGCTCACAGTGTGTTTAGAGGACATGGAGAACGGTCCCTACCTCTGGAAATCACAAGGTCAGTGGAGAACTGAATTCAAGGGAGACCTCAATACAAAGAGGAAATAAATGAAGTTAATACACAGAGTATTTAAGCAGTGGTACTTGGCACAGGGCAATCAGCCAGGTAACCTACAGGTACCAGGGTATGTTGGAGCAATGAGGAAGCCTTCAAGAAATGCTCCTGGGAAAAAAAAAGGGGGCTGTGAGTGGGATGTGGCACAACAGAAAGAGCTGGTTCCCTTCCAGGGGAGGAGGAAGTGTGCTCGGCAGAAGAGCTCAAGGTCCAGTGTTTGGTGCTGGTTTCACATCACCTGTCAGGAAAGTGCCAGCACAGGGAGCACCACGACTGAGACAAGAGCCTGGGCTTCAGCAAGAACTGCAAGTCTGAGTAGTGAAAGAATGTGTGCTCTGGGCTCCATAAAGCTCTCAGGAACATGGCACGATTTTGGAGTTGTCTTGTGCAGGGCCAGGAGTTGGACTTGATGACCCTTGTGGGTTCCTTCCGACCTAGGATATTCTATGATTTCGTGATCTTTCACCTACAGCACTGAGTTGGACTTCTGAAAACATCAGCAGCATGAATGCATGCTGGGTGAGCAGGGAGGCATGCCAGAAAGGACAGGCCAGCATTCCAAAGTCTTGACTTGGAGAGGAGCGCTTCCAATGGGATGGGGTGTGAAGGCAGAGAGGAGCAGAGGCAGGCTGTGCCTTACAATACAAACATGAGTGAACAGCTTCATATGGCTGTAGTAGAAGTAAATGCCATGGTAAGAAAGTCCTCCAGACCACGTCATATGAGTGTTTCCCACTCCACACAGGCTCAGGTTGTAAAGAAAGTCAGAAGGGGTCAAAAAGAGAGTCAATATCAAAATTCAGACAGTCAGAAGTCTGGCAGGCAGACTGTGAGAGAATGGGCTTATACAGAGTGCAAGAAGGTTAAGTTAAACACTTCACAAGGGAGGCGGTAAGACAGTGCCAGCTGAGACTGAAAGCAGAGAGCAGATATTTGAGGCTGCCGGAGCAGCAGGTGCAGGGTTAATTGTCTGTTTTAGAGAGGGGACAGGAATGGCTTTTGTGATTCCATAAGCCTGTGACTCATCCCTCTGTTTTACAGCCATCAGTGGATACAGAGATGTCCTTCCAAAAGAATTGCATTAACTCATTCTAAACCATCCTCTCTTCCAGCAACACCCTTCAAATTCCCTTTTGAGCACACACCTCTCCCAGCTCCTGACACCTGAGCCAGTTTTCCTATGTCTGCTCTCACATTTCGTCCCCCACCCTTTAATCCCTCTTCTTCCCAAGTCCCTAACTGCTGCTGCTGCACTCTAATAACCACCTTCCCAGTGTTGCCACCACCATTTGGGGTTTTCCCCTACACAGTATGCCCAAATCCTTTCCACCAAGAAAGCATCAGCCTCACTCTAACACCACTAAATTCCCCCAAACTACCAACTTGCTGATATCTGAAATTGGTAAATTCATCTGGAATGAAGTAATAGAAAAACTGGAATATCATCTGGAGATGATTGAGCTCTCCTAGCAGGCATTTGACATGTCTACTCTCCACACTCATTCCTGTCTCCTGTGTTAATTTAGATGATGGTGATGGACATGTGCGACAGGCCAGAGACATCGCCCGCCACCCACCACCAGCGAGCCACGGTGAGTCTCTGCATCTGCCCGGGAGGTTTCACCATCACTGGGCTCACCAAGAGCTCTCAGACAACTTATCCATGTCTTACACATGCACTGGCTCCTCCCAGGAATATATGAATGTTCTGATGGGCTGCAGAGGTGCCACAGCTCATAACCTCGGGGGACTCTGCTACCAGCTGTGTCCTGGGCTCAGTACTTGATGAGGTGCTTCTCCATGGGGAATTTTCCAGATAAAGGTCCAAACTGGAAAGTGATGCTTCATTACTGGGAAGTGGTGATTAGTCATTTTCTCATTTTCACTACACAGTTGATGAGAAGACTGAGTCTGACGGAATTACTGAACTGGCTGGGTCAACATTAGCCCATAAGGCCAATGTTACACCAATGTAAGGCCAATGTTAGGCCAATGATCCTACCTGGGTGGCGACAGCTGGTGACAGAGGTACTGGGAGTGGAGCAAGTTCCTTCCCAGCAGCGTGTAGGTGCATTCAGCTGTTTGTTGTATGAGGTGTGGACACTCTGGAGCATGGAAAGGCCATAATCAAATCCAACAAGTCAGGAAGTCTCTAAAGAGCTACTTGAGTAAGCCCAGAGAACAACAATGGCTTTGCCCTTCTGAGATCCCAAGGGCTGATTTGTTAAAGATATGGATGTCATGATCACCCTCTCTCTGGGGTTTCTGAGTTTATGGCAAAGCACTAAACCTCTGTGCTGTACCAGCAAGTGACTTTGTCCCCCAGATTTGCATTCATCTGTGGTGATACATCATCTGCATGACACAGGCAAATCACTGAGACTGAACCCACCCTGGGTGAGGGTCCTTGGGTGACAGCGACGCCTGGCTTGCTCTCACCAGACATTTTGGCAGTGTGTGCCCATCAGTTTGAATCCAGTCTTAGGAAGATGTGAAGCTCAACTCTACACTGATCATATCAAGCTTTTGATTTACTCCTGTGAGCACATGGCAGGAATACAGCCTAGGAATGTGTGTGCAAAAGGATATAGACACAAAAGAAATATCCCACTTTTAGGGGGATTTAATAACCGTCTCTTGTTTGCAGCCCCAGGTTGGCCCAAGGACTGCAGTGAGATTCCCCGTGGAAGCCACAGTGGTGTCTACATCATCCAGCCCAAAGGGCTCCACCACCTCGTGGTGTACTGTGAGATGAATGTGACGCACGGGGGCTGGACCGTCATCCAGAGGAACCAGAGAGACACACCAGTCACCTGGGCTGAGTCCTGGAGCACCTACAAGTATGGCTTTGGGAACGTGCGCACCGAGTACTGGCTGGGCACCGAGTACATCCACCAGATCGCCAAGCAGAAAGTCTACCAGATCAGGTTTGTCATCCAGGACTCCGCAGACAACTTCAACTTCGCAGACTACAACCTGTTCAGCGTGGAAGACGAGTCCCATGGCTACCGGCTGAGGCTGGGCTCCTACAATGGGACGGCTGGGGATGCCATGACCTCAGACAACCCCAACAACATGCACGACAACATGAAATTCTCTACAAAGGATCGGGATCAGGACACTTACAGTAAGAACTGTGCCTACAGCTATGAGGGCGGGTGGTGGTACTCATCATGTTATTCTGTGCGGCTGAATTACAAGGGCGGCATGACATGGGGCAGCCTGTGCAAGGGGAACTGCAAATCCTCTCTTATCCTCATTAAACCAGCTTCATATTGTTAGTGCTTCTTCCTCCTCCTGTCCACAGTGGACACTCTGCAAAAGCTCTACATGGCCAAAGAGTGTGAGCCTCTCTGGAGCAGAGCAAGGAGCACAAGGGTAGTAGGGCTTGAAACGCCACTTTACAATCCCCCACTCCAATTGCAGACTCCCCTCTGCTCAGCTCTGTTCCCCTGTGCTTGCCAATGATTCCCTGTTATTATGTTCATAATCAAGAATTTAAAAATCACTTATTAAATTTGTAGATTCCACACGTACCTTCCCTGTGGAAGGAAGACAGCCCTGGAGTTACATCTGTCTCCAGAACTCACAGAAAGCAAAAAAGCTGCATGCCCCAAATTTCCATTTACTCTGGGCCTCTCTGCAGTGTTTGGTAAAGCATCCAATAAACATGCTTGCTTGAGCTCATTCTTCAGTAATGACATCTGATTTGTACCTCTGATGTTCTCCCGTGGGACCCAAGAAATCCCATGTCAGGTGCCAGGATGAGAGTCTTGAGGTTTATCATAGAATCACAGGCTGGTTTGGGTTGGAAGGGACCTTAATACCCATTTCATTCCAACCCCCCTGCCATGGGCAGGGACACCTTCTGCTAAACCAGGTTACTCAGCCTGGAGAGAGAAAGCCTTGAGTGTTTCTCATTGATATAAGAAAATTAAACCCAGTTGCACTGTGATAAATGCCCTGTGATCTGCACAGGGGTGTTCAGAAGGGACCTGGCATGTGGGAGAACTGATCCTACATCCTCACCACACTCACAGTCATGAGTCAGAAGCTGTGGCAATGTCCTGGTGCCAAGGTCCCACTCCTGCTAGGAGGCTGCACCTGTCAGCATGTGTTGCCTGTGCTGCCTGTTTGTACTGCCATGCTTTGATCCTGCAGAAACAGGATTTCAAAGCCATCAGTAGATCTGTCTGCTGTGATCATGAAGCAATGAACTTAAATGGAAGCAAAGGAGAAGTAGGCCAGGTATTAGAAATGAGGGATTCTCCACTTGACTTAGGACATACTAATGAGGGCAGACCTAATTACAAGAATGGGACCACCATATCCAAGTTTCTGATGGATTAGATTTAGATGAACCTTTGCCAGGAAAAGCCCAGACAGCGCTAAATGCTGTGAGGCTGCAGGACAGGGTCCCTAACAGCTCCTTTGTCCCATGATCATTCCAGTACTGCTAGGACAGACTGTCCGAGAAGCACTTTGGTATTCATAAATCCTGTCTTGTTTTGTCCTGTAGCAGCACAGTAACAGCCCCGAGTTTCACTTCCAGGACCAACAGCTCAGAAAACCCATCCCTGGCCCACCAGCTGCAGAGTCCAATAGGCACTGGGAGCCATCCAGAGAGGTTTGAGAAATTGGAAAATGTGGAGAGAAATAAGCAGTGGAGGATGTCTGAGACAGAAAGGGCCTGACACTGCTCCAGGGAATGGCCCTCAGCACTGCAGAGTGGGGGGCCACCTGCACCTGGGGATGTCTGAGGCAAAAGTGAGCTCAGGGCTACTCCTGCTGGAAGCATCTCTCAGGGCTGTACTTGCCCCACTGAGAGCCTCCAACACCAGGCACTGATCCCCCCAGAACAGAGCATGAAGGACTGATGGGGCTTCCATGTACAGCCTGTGCCTGCCTTGGAATGTGCATCACAGCATAGGGAGAGGATGCACAGAGCAGCTCCAGAATGGATTTGCGCTGGCTGGAAGAGCACCTCTCCTGTGCCAGGGTCAAAAGCTGATAGAGCAAGGAGACATGGCTGTTAGAGGGGATCCCGGAATTTTTCTTCTAGGTTTCTGAATCCCTGCAAATATTTGGTGACCCTGTGGCAGCAGTTCCTGGTCCCAGTGGGGCAGCGCTTCTGCCTTCCTCAGGGGACGAAGGGGCCCGCACAGAGCCGCCGTGACAGGGTGCCCCAGTGACAGGGTGCCCCACGGCTCCCACCTTTCCTGAGCCAATAGGTAACAGGGCACCAGGCTGTCACAGGGCGGCGCCGGGCAGTGACGGATGAAACCGTGGTGGCGGCAGGCGGGGGCTGCGGGCTGCACAGCGGGGTCCAGGGTGTGCACAGAGGGTGCAGAATGCACAGAGCGGGATGCAGGGTGCACAGAGCGGGGTGCAGGGTGCACAGATCGGGGTGCAGGATGCACAGAGCGGGGTGCAGGATGCGCGCAGCGGGATGCAGGATGCACAGAGCGGGGTGCAGGATGCACAGAGCGGGGTGCAGGATGCGCGCAGCGGGATGCAGGATGCACAGAGCGGGGTGCAGGATGCGCGCAGCGGGATGCAGGGTGCGCAAAGCGGGGGTAGGGTGCGCGGAGCGGGGTGCAGGGTCCGTGCAGCGGGGTGCAGATTGCGCACAGGGGGGAGCAGGGTGCTCACAGAGGGTTCAGAGTGCGCAGGGTGAGCGGAGCGGGAGCAGCGCGTGTGTCCCCCGGCCAGGGGCGGCGCGGTGCGGTGCGGAAAGGGAGCGCTTCGTGCTCCGCTGCGGCTCCTTTAAGACCGGCGGGGGCGACGGGCGCGAGGCGGAGCGCGCGGCTCCCGGCGGCGGGGGCGAGGGGTCCCGGTCCCGATCCCGATCCCGATCCCAATCCCGGCCCCGGCCCATGTCCCGGCCCGCGGCGCCACCCGGCTCCCCGCGCCGCCTCGGGGCGCTCAGCACGGCGCAGCTCCGGGCTCTGCTGCAGGACGAGCCGCGACTGCAGCGCGCCGCCCGCCTCAGCAGGAAGGTACGGCCGCGGGGGCCGGGGGGCCGGGAGGGACGGCGTCCCGCAGCCGGCAGGGTCCAGCCGTGCGGCACTCGCTCCTCTGCGGCTATCCCACTGCGCAAGGTGGAGCCGCCCGCGGCCCGGGAACTGGCGCTGCGGGGCCAGGTATCCTCCGCCGGCCCCGGCTCCGTCGCCCGCTGCCCTTATCTTGACGCCCGTAATCCCGAGGGCTCTGGAGGAGCCGCAGAGTCCACAGGCGGGGCGGGGGAACCTGCGCTCGGGCATCCCGACCGCGGCTGCGCGGGGCTCCCGGCGACGAAGCCTCGGGCCACCAAACCCGGGGCCACCAAACCCCATCCGCTGCCCCCGCATCCCCGAGATCTGGTGAGGGCCCGGCCCTTCGCCCGCCCTCCAGCCTTGCTCTCGTTTTCCGCAGGCGGATGAGCTCCGCGCTCTCCCGGCTCCGCTGCGGAAACGGGCGCAGGTTTTTCTGGAATCGCTCTCGGCCCGATTTCAGCGTCTTCCCTAGGTGCCCCCGAGTGCAGACGGTGTGTGCGCATCAAGGGGAGGGTGCTGTCCCTCCCGTGACATCCATGTCCTCTGCCAAGCCCTTTCCCTGCAGAGGGGCTGGGCAGCCGGCGCTGAGGTTTGCCACGGTCAGGTTGAGCCACCCGGCGTAGCCCGGCTCCAGCCGTTGCCTTCCCCCGGGATGCACCCCCTTTCCAGGCAAAGCAAAGGGATGGAGACAGGGCAGAAAAAGAGGGCTCACCCCCGAATGGATACGGACCCCCGCCCAGCAAGGTGCTGGATCTGACTGGTTCTGCCCATTTCTCATTGCTGACACACACGGCCCCAATCCCATTCCCACAGTTCCAGAGTCTACAGCTGGAGCGGGAAATGTGTTTAGCTTCAAACTGCACCCAGGCCAGGGTGAATCTGTCCCTGCGCCCACGGCTGGAGGATGGGAAGGCTTCCCTGGCCATCAAGTATCAGGAGCTGCAGGAGATCCGAGAGGCCTGCTGGGACAAGCAGCAGCGGCTGGGTGAGTGGGGTGCAGCCTATGGGCTGGGGCAGAGCCTGGCACACCCAGAGCAATCCCTGTTAATATGAGGGTCCAGGTGGGCTCAACATCCTTGAACCTGCCCTGGGGAAATGGTCTAGCCATGATCAGGAGTGGTGAGGGATGATGCTCCCTGTGACATAGCAAATCCTTAGCTGGGACCAGTCATAGAATCACAGAATCATTTGGGCTGGAAGGCACTTTAAAGATGATCTCATTCCACCCTTTGCTGTGGGCAGGGACACCTTCTCCTAGACCAGGTTGCTCCAAGCCCAGTCCAACCTGGCCCTGAACAATTACAAGGATGAGGCATCCACAGCTTCTCTGGGCAACCTGTGCCAGGGTGGGATGGAAGCCATGGTGTGCAATTGGCTCCAGGGATGTGTTTGGGGGTGTTTCAGTGCAAGGAAGGGGGGGAGCTGATGCTTGGGGATGGGGAAGACAGCAACCCCAGCAGTGGGGGCATCCAAGGGAAGGTTGGCAGCCCCATCCCCTTCTGACACACAGAGGCTTATCTGGAGAAGTGGAGCCCACAGAGTGCCCTGGGCCAGCTCCAAGCCAAGCTCGATGCCTCCGAAGCAGAGTCAGAGGTGAGTTAGCTGAGACCCCTGTGCTGTTGTCCCTTCCTCACCAGGGCCACGGACTACTCTCCATGCCCTCCCACATACCAGGGCCTGCAGAAGAGTCCAGGGTCCAGGGGGTGCTCCTTCTGGTCCCACTGCCCATCCCACAGGCACAGATAAAGCAGTTCCTGGCCCAAGACCTGCCCCTCGAGTCCTTTCTGGAGTCCTTCTGCCAGAGCCGCACACGCTCCCACGTCTGCCGGACTCAGCTGGAGAAACTGCAGGAGCTGCTGCAGAAGGACCAGGTGCAGAAGGACCAGGTGGGCAGGAACCCTGTGGGCCCTGCAGGGTGCCCAGGTGCCCCAGCTAGCCTGGCACCAGCCCGCCTTGCCCCATTGCAGAGTGGAGTAGCCCCCAAAGCCTTTGATCTCTCGTACGGCTTTGTGCCTGCCTTCCTCATCCCCTCGGAGGCTGTTGTGCCCTTTCCTGTGCCGGCTGCACCTCCCAAGCACCATCTCCCAGCCCTGGGACAAGAGCCAGCATCTCCCTGCTCCAAAATTCCCAGCCTGGGCTCTCCCCTGCGCCTCGTTGGACACATCCCCCTGCTCAGTCCCCAGCCCGGCCGTGGGCAGCAGCAGCTGCAACACCAGAAGCAGGAGCCTCCGCACCGGTAGCAGGGCAGGGATGAGGGATGTCCCTGCTCCTGTTCCTCCACGGGCCTTGTGCAGGAACACCGTGGGCAGGGAACATGAGGGGTGGGGGGTGGTGTAGGCACAGCTCCAAAGGGCTGTGGGGTCTGTGGGGCAGGCACACGGGTGGGCGCTCACAGAGGGATGGAGATACTTGGTTGGGGCAGGTGCCATGGCCGGGTAGGGGGTCCTGCATTTGGGGAGCTGCCGGGGGGAGGTCTCTGCATCCACAGCAAGATGGATGGAGGAACAGTGACAAGAGGTATGGGTGGGTGGCTTGTAGGGATGCCAGTGGGCTTAGCTGGGAGGGACAGCAGGGAAAAGGGTGCTGGAGCACTGAGTGCCACATGCTTCCTAAATAAAGACTCTTTCCATGCTCTGTGTGTGCTCTTTCCATGCTCTGCCCCTTGGCTCTGGCTGTGAACAGCATGATGGGACAGGCAGGGAGGAAAGGGGTACCAGGGAGAACTTGCCAGGCTTGGAGGTGACCAGCAGCCAAGGACGGCCCTCCAGCCTGAGGAGCCCCCAGAACTTTCGTTCACACTTGACTCAGGCCGTCACTTCCTTGAGGAAGTTGAGAGCTCCTGCAAGGGATGCATAAGCCTGCCATGAGTGTGTGTTTCCCTCAAGAGAGGTGCCAGGGACCAGTTTGGCGCTGCACATGGGGAAGGCTTTTAGTGCCCAGAGATGCCCCGTGCCAGCAGCAAAGCCCTCACCCCTTGGAGGGTTAGACCCTGTGGCCAGCTGGGTTTGCGCACAGCTTGGCAGCCACCGGTCACATCAGCCTGTACTTGCATCCACCTTTCTCACAACCTCAGAGGCCGTTGTGCCCTCTGTCATTCCTTATCCACCTCCCCCATTCCACTAGCCCTCACTGGAAAAAGTGCCAGGAGGCCTGAGCTCTCACCCTGTTTCATCCCAGGCTCTTCTGTTCCTTTCCTTAGTATGACACAATGGATGGCAAGTCCAGGGGGTGTGTTCCCCATCCCCCAGGGGACAGCCTGGTTCCTCCAGCTGCAGCCTCCTGCGCACCCCTGGGCATCCGGGGGTGCTTGATCCCTGCTGTGGCGCAGCATCTGTGCTGGTTTTAGCTTTTGAGTTGGTTTCAGACTCTTCTTGTGCTCTCAGACCCTGTCCAGTTGTGTAACTCTTTTCCTCTTTCCCAGCTGCCTGCCCAACCTGCATCTTGTCACTGGTATGTAGACTGCTTGGAAATCATCCCAAGCAGCAAAAGGCCCTGGCTCAGGCTACAAAACACCCCAAAATACAGGTCATTAGCTTGCAGTGTCTGATCACCCTCCTCCACTGAGGCTACCTGGCCTTATGCCAAACTTCAGCCCTCATTTATGGCTAATATTCCAGTATTGCCAGTTAAAGCAGGTTTAAAACTAGGATAAATAGGGGACCAGCCACTGTGGCTTTATTGGCATGTGAAGAGATGGTAGTCACTGGAATATCTGGAGTTTTCACAAAGCACCTGCTGCTTTCCTAAGTCCCACTTTGGGCTCATCCTGTCAGCGAAGGGCCTGATTGCCAGTCAGGCTCTGTACTCATCATGTGTGCCAGAGACTGCAGCCAGGCACCTGCCTGGGCTGAGCCCCACCCAGAGGCAACGCTGGTGGGCTGTCACTGCCCTGCCACAGGGGACCAGGCACAGCACTGAGGCATGAGACAGTGCATGAGGAGCCAAGCTGTGTTGATTCTGCACAGCCTGGTTTTTTGGTAGCGGGGGGGGGGT
>VXBT01005259.1:0-44647 GCA_013400235.1 Oriolus oriolus | reverse complement strand
TGCCCCTAGCCAGACACACTGCAGGCAGAAGGGCAGGGGTGGTGGCAGCAGCTTCTCCTTCCCAGCACCCCGCATGAGGAGAGGCGTTAAATAGCACCAGCGCCACGGCGGCCGCCACTGCCCACGGCAAAAACACGGTGAGCGATTCTCTGCCACGGAACCTAGATGAAATCAACCGGTTGGCACTGCAGGATGCTGCAAGAACCTTTGAATTGGTCTAATTTGTTAGCAATAGTACTTACGAGCAGCAGTTTTTCTTCTAGTCAGAGAAGAGGAGGAAGTGAGGACATGTGAGGGAAAACAATATGGTGGCACCAAGGTCAGTGGAGAAGGAGGGGGAGGAGGTTCTCCAAGTGCTGGAGCTGAGATTCCTCTGCAGGCCGTGGTGAGGACTACGGTAAAGTAGGCTGTCCCCCTGCAGCCCATGAGGTCCAAGGGGGATGCAGAGATCCCGTGAGAGAAGTACTTGTGCTGGAGCGGGTGGATGCTGGAGAAAGCTGTGATCCAGTGGGAGACTCGAATGGAGAGACNGAAAGCTGTGATCCAGTGGGAGACAGCATGGCTCCCAAGGGCTGGGCAGCCCCAGGCTGTGTGGGTCTGTCACCAGCTCCAGGACAAACTTTCCTGGCCCAAGCAGGTACTGAGTCACCCCAGTGACCCCTTGAGTGTGGACTTTCAGGGTGAGCAGCTGCCTCTGCAGCCTGGGGAAGGTGAGTGTGTCCTCTGAGAGCTGCAGCACTAAAAGTGACAGTCTAAGCACCAAGGTAAGCTGTACTGCCATGGTCTGTCTGCCTGTTGGACCACAGGAGCTCTGCAGCACCGCAGGTACCCAGCCTGTTCAGGAAGCACTGGGCAGGCCCTGGCCACCCCATGATCCTGCTGGGCTGGCCACCACCCCACTTTAGGGTGGGAAACATTGGGGTCCTTTGGGAAGGTGCCAAGCCAGGTGAGCACCTGCCCTGGAGAGGTTCCTCCCACCCTGCAGCTGGTCCTGTCCAGTTTGGAGCACACACTAGCTGGCCCTAGGTGGGTGGCTGGACAACCCAGTTGTGGTGATCCTGGCACGGGGTGTCTGTGCACCCTGGTGCACCCTGTATCCCTGCAGACCGAGGGGTATCTGCCTGCCCACTGCCACCAGCAGCTGAAGGCCCTTACAGGCCAGCTGGGACTGAACAAGGTTCTGCACAGTGCAGGCAGGGATATTGGCTCACAGGCAGAAGCTGGCAGCAGACAGAGTGACCCCCTCTGCCCCTCCTGCCTCCACAGTGGCTCTCCCTGCCTGTCCCTGCCCTGCAGAATGAAGTCAAGGAGGGTAAAGGTGCTCCTGCTCACCCTGTGGAGGAGGAGGAGGGGTTGCCACTGGGTGTGCACCTGCATTCATTTCTGCTGGACCAGGCAGCAGTCTGGGCCCAGCCCAGCCCCTCTGCCAGCTGGTGTGCAGCCAAACCTGGGCAGGGAGCTGAGGGTGCCCCCGCATCGCTGGTTCTGTGAAATCCAGGCTGAATAAGGAGCAGCCCCCAGCCCAGGAGGGCTAGAACAGCTGGGAGAAGAGGGGTGCCCCCCACCTCCCCAGGAAATCCTCTGAACCACAACCCCCAGGCAGTGGGGTGCAAAAGGGGTACAGACCTGAACTGGGGCCAGCCAGGAAGGGGCTGCCAGTGTGCCCCAGTTGGGGCCCCCAGAGCAGGCACCGGGGCTGTTGAGGGAAGTCTATTAAAAATTAACTCTATTAACCAAGGAGTGGCCACAGGGAATGCTGCTGAAAGGAGGGGGAGCTGCCCCCCACCCTCGGGTGCTGCCAACCGTAGCAGCCCTTCCCTGGGACAGAGTCACCAGCAGCAGGACTGGGGTGCAGAGTTCTGCCCACACAGGTGAGGGGTGCGGCTGTCCCAGGGGCTGGCCCCTCAACCCCATCCCTGCCAGACCAGTCCCTTTTGGGGGGTGGGGGCTGAGGGCCACCCCTTACTGCTGCTCAGGACTCTGCTCCCCCAGCCTGCAGCTCCTCCCCCAGCCTGCAGTTCCTGCCCCTCATGTCCCCAGCCCAGCTGGCACAGTCAAAGATCTGCCGACAGCCAGGTTTAACCCCTTCCTTTCCAAAGAGTAGGCCAGCTGCTCCAGGAGGAGGCCCTGATGAGGCACTGAGACCCCACACTCCCAGGCTGCAGCATCCACCAGCTGAGGGGAGCAGCTCAGCACCCCAAACCTGCAGTTATGGGGGCGTCAGCCCATGAGAAGGGGCTGGGGTAGGAGTGGGGAGTGGGGTCTGCACTGAGCTTGCAAGGCCTCAGCACTGGGGCCATCAGGCTTTATCCAGCTTGTCTGTTTCCGTGGAGCCTTAGATTTCCTTAGTTTGCCACAGCATCAAATTACCAAGTGGCTCTTAGCTCAGATTTTGTTGCTTCCCTTTGACGTCTGTTGTCGGTGATTCAAGGGTGGGAAGGAGCAACACCAAAGAACCCAGAATAACCCCTGAGGTGAAGGTGCAAGGTAGAGCAGTCCAGGCCTGGATGGGTCAGCATGGGGTGGATGGCCGAGGTCCCACCAGCAACTCACCCTGACAGTTCCTTTTGGTGACAGAGCAGGCAAAACCTGGTGCCAGGGGTAAGAGAGCAAAGGATAAGCATCCAACATGGATACAATACCTCACTTGCAGGCAGGTGAAATGTGGAGCCACAGAACAAGGAAGTGCTAGAATATGTGTAAAAGTGGCCCCAGTGGGCTTGAGATTGAGGAGGAAGAAATCCATACTGAGAACATCACACTCCTCCCAGCAAAGGCCTCAGGATGCTCACGGTGATGTCCCCAGCTGAAACTGCCACCTCGCCTCCCCTCCGAGGGCATGGGCCAGGAGGGGCTGTGGACAGCTGCTCCTGCAGTCTGTTACTGAGATCCGTGTTGTAGGGACTGGACACATCCTCAAAGGAGGAAAAGGACCTGGGAGTATAAGCTGTTCCCTGCTATGACCCCTGCCAATGGCTGCCTTGCCCCAGCTGCAGGAAGGTGGGCTCCTGTTCTCACAGGAACAACCCTCTGTGTGTCAGTAGCCCAAAGGATGCATCTTGGTTCCCAAGATGTAACACAGTCAAGGCCGCAGGAAATTACTGAGCTTCACCCTCTGCTGATCTTCCAACCCTGTACAGCTCAGAGGCCCTGCCACCTCACACTTCTGTCACCATCAGCCCCTGGCATCTACACAGCCTGTGCTCATCTGGCTAAAGGAAAGCAGCGTGAAACCCAGTTGCTCCTGGGACCTCTCCATCAGGGAAACAACTGAGGAGCAAAAAGAATGCAATGACACTGTTGACACAAGGAGAAAAAGAGGCAGAAAAGTGGTATGCTGGGAGCTGGTAGGCAGTCAGTGCATTTGGACCAGCTCCAGCCACTTTCTGCCCAAGCCCCTGAAATCCTTCCCAGAGCAAAGGAGCAGTCAGGCCTGACTAGTGCAAAGGTGACACTAGAGAGTTTTAGGGCACCCTCCTCTGACCAGGCAGCAGGCGAGTGCAGAGCACAGGGGATATCACCAGTGCACAGCCACCCCCCGGTGTCAGGCAGCACAGAACAGGACCTCCAGCAGCAGCAGGGAAGAGAGGCCACCCTGCCCTGCTTACTGCAGGCTGCATGCCCCCCCTTACCAGCAAGGCAAACAGAACCCCCCTCCCCACCCTCTTCTTCACTGGCTGAAGTCAGGATGTGAAACACCTGCCTGTCCCCCACCCATGTTTTTCAGCAAGTGCAAGGAATATTTACCACCCAGGCCGACCAAAAGAAAGATGTGCCATTTTGTCACCAGTTTATGGCTGGATGTCTTTAATCTTCAAGATACATCACGGAGACCTGAAGAGGAAGAACCAGTAGTAGGAACTGCCCAAACCACCTGTTTGGGTAGGAGCTAGAGAAGTGCTCCCTAGTGCCAACTGCTTCCCATGGACATCGCTAGCTTTTCCAGCCTGGAAAGTAATGTTTCCCTGCCAAATTCTGCCAAAAAAGCTACCTCTGATCTTTCAAGTGATTTGGTTTACAGAATGAAGATAAGCATGAAAATGCATCAGCAAGTGCCAGACCCACAACCAGTGCCAGTGAACACCAGGCTCCTGCTTCTCCCATGATGACATTTCAGCGCTGTAATCCCAGGTAAAGGGATAGACTGGCAGCCAGCGAGGATCCTGGAAAGCTCAGTCTCTGCCCCTGGGCTGAATTTACTCCAAGCACGCAGCAGCCTCTAGTGCGCAGCTGGAAGTGGCACAAGGCTTTTGAGAGCAGCACAGAGCAATCCTGCACAACCAGCAGAAACAGTGGTCCCTGCCATGCCACTGCCTCAGGCTCCAACCAGGATCACAGAACTCCACAGTGGAAAACACAGGGCATTCACTTTTAACATTCTTGTGCTGGGACAAAACACAACCCAGGGTCCAGGTTGTGAGGTAACAAGGGCTGGACTCCCGATCACCCCACTGACAGCAAACCCAGTGATGCACACAGTCTTTGGCACTCTCAGGCCACTGCCATGAAGCTTCTCTCCCTCCAGGTAGTAGCAGCATAGCACAGGTGAACCTTCAGCCAAGGAGAGAGAAAAGTTTCTGAGAAACACAATCTTTAGTTCTTAAAACACTTCAATATTTAAATAGGCAAATACACTTGTGCAAATGATGCTCAGATACATGTAAAATGCAGGGAACAGTACTGGGTGCTCACAGGTGCACCATGGCCAAAAGCCTTGGAGGCAGAGGCTTGTGTAAAGTTTCTGGCAGGCCCTAGACAGGACAGAGGACTTCAGACACCAAAGTGTTTTGCCTGTACCTCCAGACAATGTCACACACTGACCGGGACATGAGCCACCATGGGCTTGGGTTTCATTTTTCAAGTCTGAACCTAAGACTTCTATACCCACCACCCTGAGCAGGGTGATGCAGTTTGGACATCAAAAATTCCCCAGAGATGTAGTACCAGCAGGTGTGATAGCACAGAGGTGGCAGGTCTGGATCAGCAGAAACTAGAGCCACACCTGAGTGTGGCTGAGCGCAGCGCTGAACACACACAGCACACATCACCTCCGACAGCCTTTAATCTCTGCTGCAGCTCACCAGAGGCACCTGGGGCACGCTAAGGTCACACAGCTGTGCCAAAAAGAGGGGACACATCGCAGTCCAGAGTCCAAGAAGCATGTTTATGTGTCAGGCACTGTGTCTGCAGGTGGTATTGGCTGAGGGGACACATCAGAGCCTGCAGAGTTCCTGCACCACTTCTGCAAGGTCATGCTGGTGGCACAGTACAGCCCAGCCAAGCCTGTGGACCAGAGCGCACAGAGGGTATCCAGAGGTCATATCATGTGCCAGCCAGGGGCACTCTGTGTCTGAAGGTCATGCTGGCAGAGGGGCCAGGTCACAGCCTATGGAGCCTGCTGGTCATATACCGTCCCTGAAGGTCACACTGGCAGAGTGAAATGTCACAGCCTGAGTAGCAGATACAGGGTGTCTGCCAACAACGGGTGCAGAGCGCACCCCCAGCCTTCTGCCAAGTCCCCTGGTGACACTGTGGAGCTGGGTGGGCGCCCCAGGGGCTGCCCAGCCCCGCCGCGGCCCCGCTGTCACTTGAGGCCGTAGAGGATGGCAACACCCAGAAAGAAGACGAGCCCGATCGAGAGATCGGAGAGGGCCCTAAGGCGTCCCTGTGCCGCGGCCTCCTCCCGCCGGAGGCGCAGCTGCTCCCGCCGCGCCCGCAGCAGCTGCTCCCGCTGCAGCTGCTCCCCGTAGTGCGCGCGGTAGAAGGCGTCGAAGTCGAAGGGTGGCGGGACGGGCCCCGGGCGGGCAGCGGGGGCGCGGGGCGGCGGCGAGGCAGCGGCGGGAGGGCGGCCCGAGGGCCGGGGTGCGTCGCGCAGCTCCTCGGCGCTCAGGAGCCCACGGTCGTACTTGCGGCGCAGCGCGGCGCTGCCCAGCACCCGGTAAGCCTCGCTGACGGCGGCGAAGCGCGCGGCCGCGGCCGCGCTGCCGGCGTTGCGGTCGGGGTGGTACCGGAACGACTGCTCGTAGTACGCCGTCTTGATCTGCGCCGCCGTCGCCGTGGACGGGACACCCAGCACCTCATAGAGGTCGCAGCGCGGCCGCGGGGCTCCAGCACCGCCCGTCTGCGCGGCCCGGGACGGCAGCGGGGTGCAGCCGGGCCGCGGGGCCCCGGGAAGGAGCCGCCGCAGCCGTCCGAGCGCCGCAGGCTCCATCAAGGCCTCAGCGGCCGCCCGCCGCCATGCTGCACGGCGCGGCGCGGAGAAATGACGCCGCGCGTCAGGCAGGAGCTGCAGCGTAGGAAAGCGACGTTTGCAGAGACGTGACCGACTGGGCGGTGACGCGGTCGCCGGGCGGTGACGTTTGAAGCCGTGCGAGGCAGTGACGTCACGCAGCGGCAGGATGGCGGGCAGCGGCCGCCGGCCCGAACATCGCGGGCCTCCCGAGCTGGTGAGCGGGGGGGACGGAGGGGAACCAGGCTCCGCTGGGTTGGCTGCTTGTGGAGGTCCCGGGCCTCACCGCCCCCGCTGCTCTTTCGTTACAGTTCTATGATGAGGCTGAGGCGCGGAAGTATACACAGAAGTACGGCTGGACGAGCGCTGCGGGACTGCAGGGCCGGGCGCGGCCTGTCGTGGGGCGGGGAGGGGTCTCGTCATGGGGCAGGGACTGGGGGGACCCACCAGGGATGGGGCTGGTCTGTCCTGGATCCTACCGGGAGTGGCGGGGGCCCTGCCGCGAGGCCTGGGCGGTCCGGCCCCGGCATGTGGTAGCGGCGGGGTGGGGCGGGGAGTGGAGGGGAGAGGGTCAGATCCTGCCGTGAGGCGGTGTGCGTTCAAATTTAGCAGTGTGGGGGGATGTCGCCGTGGGGTTGCCGCCCATCGCCCAAGCTTCTGCCTATGCCTCAGCTCCCGGGTGGTGGAGATCCAGTCGCAGATGTCGGAGCGTGCTGTGGAGCTGCTGGGGCTGCCCGAAGACCGTCCGTGCCTCCTCCTGGATGTGGGGTGAGCGAGGCTCTGCCCGGTTCCATGGCACATGGAGTATCTGGGGCTGGAGGGGGTGCACAGCGCAAGGGGGCAGCCAGGTCCCACAGCGCCCGTGTCTCTTGTGGGCTGAAGAGGAGGAACAGGCTGCTGTAACGTTGGTTGTGTCTGGCCAGCAGCAGCCTCAGACCATGATCCCAGCACTTTCCCCCTTCCTCCCTCTAGCTGTGGCTCAGGGCTGAGTGGGGATTACATCTCTGAGGAGGGTCACTACTGGATTGGCATGGACATCAGCCCTGCCATGCTGGGTGAGCACAACCTCCCCTGAGACCCTCCTTTTGCCTCAAAGGCCCCAAAGGTGGGAGCTGGTTGCCTGAGCTGTGCTCTGTTCTGTGCAGATGTGGCTGTGGAGAGGGAGGTGGAAGGAGACCTTCTCCTTGCAGATGTGGGTCATGGCATTCCCTTCAGGCCTGGCACGTTTGATGGCTGTATCAGGTGAGTCTGTGCACGTAACTGAGCTTTCCTGATGCCCCATGGAACTGCACAGTACACATGGTGAGAGGGACTGGCCTTGTCAGCTGCTCTCTTTGCTCTGTGCAACTTGGCTCTATCACTCCAAGACAAACTTCCAGAATGGTGGATGGTAGAAACAGCTTATGACAGCTGTTTCCCAAGTGATGCTTATCCTTTTGTGCTGGTGAGCTAGGAATTTTGTTGAAGAAAATGAAATAAAACTGGGAATATTGTCAGGATGGCTGAGACCTGAACCAAGGAGGAGACCAGAGTATGTGGCATTGCTTAGAAAGGTCAGTCCCTGGATCAAGGATTTGATGGGTG
This sequence comes from Oriolus oriolus, assembly GCA_013400235.1. Classification (NCBI taxonomy): domain Eukaryota; kingdom Metazoa; phylum Chordata; class Aves; order Passeriformes; family Corvidae; genus Oriolus; species Oriolus oriolus. Next base: position 36,834 of record VXBT01005259.1, on the reverse strand, counting down.
GTTTTGGGATGAAAGGGACAGAAGGAGTTTTCTGCTTAGAGAAGAAGCAGGGACTGTCCATTGCTGAGCCAAAAGCTCTGTTTTAGATTGCTCATTGGGAAAACCTGCTTGGCCAGGCAATGGACACAGCTGAGCTCTTGAATTTTCATCAGGAACTGTAGTGATTGAACTAGGAGTGGGCTCAAGCTGAAAGGGGGAAAATTTAGGTGAGATACGCAGAAGAAATTCTTCCCTGGGAGGGTGGTGAGGCCCTGGCACAGGTTGCCCAGAGCAGCTGTGGCTGCCCCATTCCTGGAAGTGTCCAAGGCCAGGTTGGACAGGGCTTAGAGCAGCTCGGTCTAGTGGGAGGTGTTCCTGCCCATGGCAGGGGGTGGAACAAGCTGAACTTTAAGGTCCCTTCGAATCCAAACCATTCTGTTATTTTATGATTTGAGCACTTGGACTAAAGGGGATGCCTGGTGATGCTTTTGTCCTTTAATTTAAACACCTTGTTGAGTTTTGGCATAGTGAGTCTCCAGAGGAGTTTGTGTAACTGCGAAACAGAAGGCAAAGCTACACAGAGGAAATTAAATAACTTCTCTGAGGCCCAGCACATGCTTAGTACTGGAATTCAGCTCAAAGGGAGGTGGCAAGCACTGTGAAGGAATCAATGACTCGGTGTCCTGGGGTTCTTCTTTTCCTTCTCAGTATTTCCGCAGTGCAGTGGCTCTGTAATGCTGACAAGAAATCACACAGCCCCCCAAAACGCCTTTACAGATTCTTCTCCACTCTTTACACTGCCCTGGTAAGTGCCACCCTCTACCAGCCAGGCCTCCACTGCTCTTCTGTCTTTGCTGGTGCTTTTTACCAAGATACTTCAAGTCAGGTTGTTGTAAGTAAATGCTGCTCTGAAGCAGAACTGGCAGGAGCACCCACTGCCTACCTTCTTGCCTGGTGCTGCATCTCATCAAGGTTGGACTTGATGGTCTCGCTGATCTTTTCCAAACTTAACAGTTCCATGATTCTGTGATCCCTGGTGTTCCCCCTGTGCCTCGCTGGCTCTGTGGGCTGAGCAGCTCTCCTGGGAACCTTGTCCTGGAGGTTTTGGGGAGGAGGGAGCTCATGTCTGGGGCTGGGATGGGGTGACCAGAGGGGTTACCTGCACTGAGACAAGTGTGTGACCAGCTTTATTTCCTTCAGGCCCGAGGATCCCGAGCTGTGCTGCAGTTGTACCCCGAGAACTCGGAGCAGGTACAGCCCATCAATCAGTCACGAAGGGCTACAGGCAGAGAAATTGTATGCTGTTTGGGGCTCTGAATGCATCTTGTTCTTCCACATCAAGTCTGTGTCTCTGTCCTGCTTGCCAGTTGTAAAGCTCTTCAAAAGCCAAACAAAATAACTTGTAAGGAGAACACCCGGTGCAATTTCTGTTGTTTCATAGATTGTCTTGGGCTGAACCTTAAAATTAAGGTGGCAGGACACAATGTGAATCTGGGTTTGAAGACTGGCTGTGGTCATCAGCACTGCACTGTAACTCAGGTCTGGAAAATCCAGCCTTGTGTCCCTCTCCTAGAGAGTCTGCTGTGCCAACTAACCCAGGCTGGACTTAGGAGCAGGGAATTGGTGTCTGGATGGTACTGCAGAACCAGGAGATAGGTGCAGAGCTTAGCAGGAGGAGCACCAGTCCATCTTGGGAGTGCCCAGTCAGCTGTGGTCCTCCCAGAGGTCTCTTGGGCTTTGCTGGGGGGATGAGTGCTAATTAACTTTTGTACCTGCTATTTTTCCCAGCTGGAGCTCATCACAGCCCAAGCGATGAGAGCTGGATTTACAGGGGGAATGGTGGTTGATTACCCCAACAGCGCCAAAGCCAAGAAGTGAGTGCTGGATCTCTGTGTGTGTTTGGGGTGAGGCCTGGGTTTAGCAGTGATTTTTTTTTTTTTTTTTTTTCCCCCCCCGAGCTGTTCTCTCTCCCATTATACAGTCCTGGACAGAGGTTACAGCTTAGATCTGACTCTCTTATAAACCATCTCAGTCTTGCCTGGGGACTGAGACTCACGTGCTGAATCCCAGGTTCATGCTCCTTATTCTTGTTCTTTCAGGTTCTTCCTCTGTCTCTTTGTTGGGACATCTGGCACGTTACCAAAGGTGAGGACCTCCATGAGGCAGCAGAGCTGCTTGATTTTTTGCTGGGTGATGTGGAAGAGCTGTGGGCATTATGGGAGCCAAACAGCTCTGTGAGTGCAGATGTGACTTTATACATTTTCTGCCAGTCACCAAGCCCTTCTCTCATAGAATCACAGACTGGTTTTGGTTGGAAGGGATCTTAAAGCTTATCTTATTCCACCCCCTGCCATGGGCAGGGACACCTTCCACTATCCCAGGTTGCTCCAAGCCCTGTCCAACCTGGCCTTGAAAACTTCCAGGGATGGAGCAGCCGCAGCTTCTCTGAGCAACCTGTGCCAGGGCTTCACTACCCTCACAGGGAAGAACTTCTTCCAATATCCAATCTAACCCTTCCCTTCTTAAAGCCATTCCTCTGACATCTGATTTTTTTTGCCATGATTTCTGGAAGACCAGTTTGTTCGCTCTGGTCCTTCCCCTTTCCCTGCATTCCCCTTAGTTTTGTTGGGCTGACTAATAGCTGTGCCTGGTCCAGAGGAGAGCACAACTTCCCAATTTTGCTTTCCAGGGCCTTGGTACTGAGTATGCCAATGAAGAGCCGCACCAGGCAAAGTTCACCAATGAGAGGTATCGTGGGGGTGAGGCTGCAGGTTTTCCCCAACAAGCAGTGGGGGGCTTTGAGGGTTGGGTTTTACTGGGGACCACAGTGCTGCTGTGTGAGAAGCAATGGGAGGGGAAGGACAGGGAGGACTCTTAGCAGCCCAGGAGAGAACTGGTTTATCTTCCCCAAGGGCCTGGACACAGGGAACAAAACTAGTTAGTTCCCAGGGCTCTTCCATGGGGTTGTAGGTGCTTACCCTAGAGCTGCACCTGAGCAGTCAATCACGTGTGTTTTCTGTCCAGCACTGGGCTCTCCAGCTGGGGCCAGCAGTGTGGGAGAGGGAATGTTTTTACAGGGCTCATGATGGAGGCAGGCTGCTGTGCCTGAGTCCTGGCATTCCCTTTTTCCTCCTGTCGAGGTCTTTGCTCAGCTCTGTTTAGCTGTGCCCTGTGGGGGTTTCTACTGCTGGCCAGGTCTCTTCCCACAGCAGTGGTGCAGGGAGGAGCCCCTCTTGCAGCCAGTGGGAGAGACAGAGAACAAAAACCAGAGGAAAGTTGTTGTGGCTGCTAGGAGCTTGTGCTTGCCACATTTTCCTGCCTCTTACATTGCTGTTCTCTGCTCACTTAGTCTAAAGGGTATCTGGTCTTGGAGGGCAGTAGCAGAGCTGAGAACTTTTTAGGAAGCCTGACTTTGTCTGCCTTGTTTGGAGTAGAGCAGACAAGGGGAAGGTGGTTGAGCACGAGCCCATAATCCCGAGATCCCAGAGTGTGGGATGCTGCTGGTGTGACACGGGGTACGGCATGGGAGTGTGCTGGACTACTGGATTTAATAGGTCAGGATCCCTCAGCTCCAAGCCAGGGCTGGAATCAACCTCCTTCAGTGTGTCTGGAGTTTGGCCACATCTCCTAGTGCTAACTGAGCCTCGTCTAGGGGTGGTGGGAGGGAAACTCGCTACGTTTGTGACCCAGTTCTGGGTGACAGTCCTCCGGGGCAGAGAAATGTGCCACCACGCCTCAGTTCCTCTCCAGCTGCTGTCCACTTTCCCCATAGGACACGGTTCAGAAATGTCAAGGGCAAGTCTGTGAAGAAAAGCCGGGACTGGATCCTGGAGAAGAAGGAGCGTAGGCGACGCCAGGGCAAGTGAGTCCTGCCTCAGAGGCTGGCCTGACCTGCTGTCGACTGTCCAAACTCCTGCCACATTACCTGCTCCCTTCCCCTCCCAGCATGATCTGCAGGTGGTGCTGAGCTGTTCCCTGTTTTTCCCACAGGGAGGTGCGAGCAGATACAAAGTACACGGGTCGGAAGCGCCGTCCTCACTTCTGAATTGCTCTGGACACTGCTGGCATGGAAGGTGGCATGTGGGTGCCTCCAGTGAGCCTCCTGTGGATGGCCCCCCTGCCTGAGGACTTGCTGGGACTGGTCATTGTGGCTCTTGAAGGTGCAGACTGGCTCAGGTGCTGCCAAACAGCAAAGCTTCCAGCCCTGTTTCCCTGGTGAAGGTGCAGACAGTGCTCTGGCCACTTGGGTGTCTGCAGTGCCATCATTTATCTTCTCGAGTGCAGTGAGCCAGCTGAGCTCCAGGTAAGCCAGGCCATGACACCCAGTTCCTCACTAAAGAGTCGAAGAGTTGGAACTGTTTGCTGATCTCCTGTGTCCTGCCCTTGGTGCTGGGAGTACTGAGGTGGGAATATGGTACCTCGTTCCCTGCCAGCTTCCCCTCTGCCTGCAGAGGATCCACACTGTCAGGGTGTAGATCCATGAGGACAAAGTTCCTCCTGGCACAAGTGTTATTCCAGTAGCCATTTTCTCCTGTTGGTGCTTGGTACCAAGCCCACCCTGTTTGCTTTAGTGCTTCCAGGGTGCTGGGGCTGACTGGACCCCCTGCCACCTCTTCCCTTCCCTTGAAACAAGGAGAGGTGCCACCCAGAGCTTTACAGTTACAAATGTTTATTCTACATAAAAATTCCACAAAATGGGAAGCTGTTTTGCACCCAAAGCCTTGGGAGAAGAAAGGGATGCTAGCAGGGAGGGAAAGAGGGAAGGAGAGGCAACGTACAGTGTCATCCAGCCCAGTGAGACAGAGCAAGCCAGGGTCAAGATCCACATAGAAAACAAGGACACTTAGCTCACAGTACAGCAACAGTAGAACTCCACAGGGGGCTCGGAAAGCCTTCAAGTACATTAATTACAAAAAAAACCAATCCCCAGTTCGAGTGCAAGCTGTGCGTGCCCCACACTGCTCATGGAATACTGCATCGACAGGCTCCCAGCACAGGGAGGGTGGGTGGCACTTGGAACAGAGGTGATTGAACCCAAAGGACAAGCGGGTGCAGGCTTGGGGCTGGAAAGAAAGGGTGAAACATCTTCCCAAAGCACAACCACACTTGGTGATTTGGTCTGTACATGCAATGACAGGTAGGTAAAAAGGAACTCAATAGGGCTTCCCGTAGTGCAGGGGTAATTATTGCACCAAAACACCCTCCCCTCACAGCGAGGACAGTGTGAGCCTGCCTGTGGGGCAGCAGTGGTAGCCTGCTTCTCATCTCCCTTGCTTTGAAACCCAGCACCGCTGCTGCCCACAGGATCCCAGCGAAGTGCCAGCGGCCCTGACTGGCCCCATCCAACTCCTGCTGTGGGGGCTGCTGGCAGTGGTGGTGCCAACAAGGAGCAAGGGCCAAGAATCCACCTCGGTGCTGTTCCTGGACTTGTGCCTTGACAGGCGTGCCACAGCCCTGATGTCAGGTGAGCTTGTGCCATGAAAGCTGCTGCTTGGAAGAAAAATAAGTCACCTTGTACTAGCAGTGAGCATGGCTGCAGGGTAGGAGCCCAGGAAGAGGGTTTTCCTGCCTGCCCAGTGTTATTGCTTCCTGGAGGGGCCCTGGGGCTCTTGCTGGCCTGGCAGAGTGAGCATGGATGGCAGTGGCAGGGAGCTGCTGCAGGAAAAGGGAGCACAGTCACTCCCTTTTCCTGCAGCCAGACATGTTCCCCTGGAGCAGAGACCCTGCCCTTGCCTGCCTCCTGCCCCTGCCTGCATGGTCCTGGTGCCCCAAGCCCTTCAGTGCACATAGGCTGCAGTGCTGGAACTCACATTGGTTGGTGCGGGACTGTGAAGGAAGGGGGCTTTGGTCCGGGATGTTCCCATGGCTGCACCCTGAGGGCCAGGATGGACCTGCTTCCGAAGGGCAGCTGCATGCAACAAGGGGCTGTATGGGGGGACCTTGGGTGACAGTGGCAGGGAAGGAGCTGTGTCAGGGCTCCTACTGAGCAGAGCTGGCCCGGGGGGAGGCAGCACTCGGTGGCTGCAGCCACTGCCTTTCCCCTGTGCCCAGGGGCACCACACGTGGCCAGCGCCTGAGCCATGCCAGCTTGTGGAGCAGCCCTGCCCTGGTGCTGGTGGGACCTGGGAGGTGATGCTGCCTGAGGCTGGAATACTGGCTGTTATCAAGTGTCCCTTTTCTGCTACCAGCACCTGGGCTGACTGCCACCTCCTGTCCCAGTGTGGCAGTGAGCCTGGCCTACTGTGGGACTCCTCTGTGGTGCTTTGGCATGTGCACAGGCCAGCCATAGCCCTGGGGTCTCCAGAGGAAAGTGAGGGCAGAATCTTGTCCCTTCGAGGGAAACAGGCAGTGGCAGCACTGGACCCCCCATAGCTGCCAGTGGGCTTGGACCCCACAGCAGCTGCATCCATGTCATGGGCATGGCACAAGGCACCCAGGTTGTCCCATGGCACCCCACTGAGAGCAGGTGCCTCACTGGATGGCTGGGCAGAAGGGCACTGTGCCAGGAGCAGCAGGGTGCCAGGAGGTGGCAAACAGGCAGGTGCTGGCCTGTTCAGGACCGGGTTGGATACAGGAGGAGGAAGGCTGCTACTCCTCACTTGGAGGGAGCTGGATGCAGCAAGGGCTGCTTCTGGGACCACAACAGGAGAAAGCCCAGCTGTTTCCAACCCTTGGCCATGGGTATGGAAAAGCAAGGCTGGAGCAGCCCTGCCTGCAGGTGAGTGCTGCCAGGGGCTGAGGACATCAGCAACAGCCTCAAACCCCGGTGGGCAGAGTCCAGGCCTGTGGGCAACAGGAGCCAGGACCACTATGTACTAGGGCTGAGAGCACAGCAACGAGGCTGTGGTGCAGGGTGAGCAGCCAGTGAAATTTCCTGGCCTTAAGACTACCTGTGCCATCCTGCCCTGTCAGGCCAGCATCCAGGAGCAGCACTGGTCCCCATGTGCCCTATTCCTGTCCCCAGGCAACTGTGATGGCCCCAAGCAGCAGCTCCTTATTCCACACTGCTCCATCAGGCACCCACCACCTGCAGAGGCATGTCCAGCCCTTGGCACTCCACTGGGGTGAGGGCTCATGTAGGGAGGGGACAGCCCTGCATGTGCCCAGGGACATGTGCCGCACCGGAGGAGTGGCAGGGATGGAGCCCCCGAGCCAGACACAGTCACTGGCCAGGCAGGGCTGGGCAGAGCACACCCCTGGGGAAGGGTCCTGAAGAGAAGCAGCTCCTGCGAAGGTGTTTGCAAGCACAGATGCAGCTGACAGACATGAGAGCTCGAGGTGATGGGCAAGCTGGGGAGGTTGACTGGCCACCGTACTCCCAAGGACCCCTAACACCCATCATCGGTCCCTCCTCCTCCTCCTCAGCTGTCACTAACACAGACTGCCCATCACAGGAGGAGCTGCAGTGCGCAAGGGCACTTCTGTCCCCCACCTGGTCCCAGCCAGCCACCCAGCCTGGAGCAGTGATGAGAGCTTGGGTTCCCCTCCAGGGTCCCCCTTGCGACCATCACCATCACCTGCCCCCCACCTGCACCCCGGGGCCGGAGCTCCCTCCACACAGACGCACCGCACCGCACACACAGCGTCACAAACAACCATGCATTAGAAACTGAAATGCTGCTGGGAGGCTCTGGGGCTGCGTGGGTTGCTCCGGTGTGGCTGCAGCCCCATGGCACGCGCGGCTCCATCCATCGCACGCAAACAGTCCTGTGGGGTGAGTCTAGCCGAAAATGCCGCCAAAGGTGGAGGCGATGACGATGCCCAGGATCACACAGCAGATTATGATCATGATCTTCTTCTGCTCAGGTGTCCCAGCAGCAGTAGGGAGAGAGGGGAGGGGGGATGGTGAGTGTTGGGGCAGGATGGACCCAGGAGCTTGGAACGGCCGTCTGTCCTGCTCCACTTGGCCCATGGTGGGCTCTGAGCAGAACCCTGGGAGCCAGAAGGGCTCTGGCAGTCGTGGCTAGGGATGGGCACCCCTGCTCCTGCTCCAGCCCTGGGTTGGCTGGTGGCCCTCGAGTCCCCAGGCTGATACGGGACCAGGTGTTTGGAGCAGGACAGGCAGCTGGCACAGTGCTCAGGGTCTGAGCTGGACCATGACCTTTCCCTACTTTTTTTTGTAAGGGACATGGCTCTCACAGCATGCCTGGTCCAGGGGTCCACCTTGTCCCTCTTCCGCCCCCCAGGCAGCACCCCTGCCCTATGGCTCATTGTCAGCTTTCACACGGTCTGTGCTGGGAGCTCTGCCTCAGCTGTGCAACCCTCAGGATGTGGGCTGCTCCCAGTGGTATGGGATAATGTGGTCCCTGGGCACCTGCAAAGCTGTGCCAGGCTGCCTGGAGCAGGCAGGGTGCCAGCCGGGCCCTGCCCCTGGGACAGAGGTGTGAGCAGTGCAGGCAGGGGCAGATGGGCCCCAGCCAGAGCCATGACTCACCCGTCTGGCTTTGCTCTGGTACTTCACCGCTTTTTTCGTGTCGGACACAGCCCGCTCCACATAGTCCACCGAGTGCTCCACGTTGTACTCGATGCGGTCAATCATTTCTCCCTGCAGAAGGAGGACACAGCCCACGCCCCCACGCATGTGCAGACGTGAGCTCCTTCCTGCTCCACTGCTCTCTGGCTCCGGGTGGATGCTGCCCTGCCCAGCAGCCCTGCATAGAGAGAAGCACTATCAGCTGCTTGTGGGCACTGGGTGTTTCCTGGGTGCCCTGGCATGTGAGCTCTGGACTGCATGCCCCATCCCAGAGAATCTCTGTGTACATCCCAGCGGGGAGACAAGCAAGGGTGAGGGACAAGGGAGTTCCCAGCCCGGTCCTGGTGCTGACCTGTCCAATATCTCAGGTGACATCAAAGCCACAACCGGATCTACACCAGCACCACACCACGTGCTGCTGAAACCGGAGGCATGGCAGGGAGCAAGGACAGCACCAGTAGCACCACGTGGGATGCTCACGAAACCATGCACACCAGGGACCACTGCTCTGATCCATACAAGCGCCGCACTGAAGGTAGGAGGGTCCGGAGCAAGGCCAGCCAAGATTGCAGGGCCCTGTAGGGACCTCTGCCCCTGCTGCAGGGGTAGGTTGGGAGTGGGGTCTCCTGTGGATGTGGGGACACGGGTTGGGGTGAGCTTCTCCAGCCTTGTTCACCTCCTTTGGCCCCATCCTGACCGGGTAGGGAGACAGCCAAGTCCTGCAGCAGCTGGACAGGGTTGGCAGGAGTGGGAGGTTTGAAGCCCTGTGTCCTCCTGCATGGCATGGAGGGAATTGGGGCCAGAGAGCCATGGGCTGATAGCCAGTAACTCTGCAATGCCCATTTCTCAACCTAATGCTGGAGAGCACAGGGAGAACAAACCTTGAGGCCCAGGGGTGCTGAGCACTGAGCCCCACCAGCTGCTCCCTGTCTTGCCTAAAGCTGCTGCTTCTTCTCCCTGCCTGTGCCATGCCTGGGGCAGTGCAGAGCTGCCAGCCCTGCTGCCTGCCTGGCACCCCTCTGGTTCCCAGCACCAGCAGCTCCGAGCTTCTCACCCAGAGGACAAGGGTGCTGGCACTGTCCAGCCCTTAGAGCGCGGTAGGGAATCATGAATTCCCCACATATGTCCCCCATGGCAGACAGGACAGGCCACCAACACCACCGTGCCCCAGTGACCCTTGCTGTCCTGCCACTGGCCATCCCAGCACCATGCAAGCAGCAGCCATGCGGGAGCAGCCATGCAAAGCAGAGCATGCAGCACCACAGGGCTCGGCCAGTGGGCCTTTACCTGCCACCGACGTCTCCTCAGGCCATGGCAGCATGGCAGGCAAGAAGGGGGGTGAGCAAAGACACAGGAGCACGCGCCTGGCTGAAGGGACTGGTGCCATGGGCTGGCAGCACAGCCGAGGGGGCACCCTGAGCTCACCCACCTGGGCCTGGTGCTCCAGGGAAGACGAAGAAATCTTCTGCATGGCAGCCACCCACTGCCCTCCTTCTGAGCCCCTCACTGAACCTCCCACTCCACACACACAGCACCCCAGCTCTGGGGTGCCAGGTGGGTGACTCCGGCCCTGGGGAGCCCAGTTCAGCCCCCCTGGGAGCCATGCTGGTCCTAGATGTGGTTTTTCCTCTCAGCACCCACCCAGGCAGGGGAGCACTGTTCTCCAGCTTCCCCACCCACCGCTGGGAGCCCCATCACCCTCCAGCCCCTTCAGGTGAGGCCCTGGGCTGCACCATTTCCCCACCTGGCTCTCCACCAGCATGGCCATGTCCATGAACATGTCATGCAGCTCTCGGATGCTGTTCTCCAGCTTGATGATCTCGCTGTGCCGTGTCTCAATCTCATTCAGTGCCTGCTTGGTGATGTTTGAATCCATGATGATCTGCAAAGAAAATAAGGCCACTGAGCACCATGCTCAGCCCCAGTTCTGAAGCTGGGATTGGGGGCACCAAGCGAGGGGTGACCAGGAGCTACACAGCCCTTCCAAACCAACGCAAGCCAGCTATTTTGCAGCAGGATGCTGGGATGCAGACTGCTCCAACAGCATCCTCAGGCCAGACCTGAGCCCATATGCCCCGCTCCTACATGGGCTATGTTCATTACTCCCATACTGAGGCCACTGTGGCAGCACGTCCACCAGCCCATCCTCTGGGCTGAGGGGGTTGGCTCAGCTGTAGCTTGTGTCAGTGCTTACCCCAGAGGAGAAGATGGCCGGGTTGCCGCTCTCCAGCATGTCCTCCAGCTCTTCGCTGGTGGTGGTCCTGCCAGCTGCAACAACACAACAGAGGTCAGCCAGGAGCCCCCTGTCCCCATCACAGGTCCCACAGCCCCACCACAGGGCTCTGCTGGCTTCATAGTATTTTCCCCATGAGTGGAACAGAGCAAAGCTTTCAGCCCCAAGAGCATACATGGCAGTTTGAAGGGCTGCCCTCCCACAGCCTGGCTCTGACACCCCTCATTTTAAGGGCATCAAGCTGCCAGCTTGGCTCAGCTCACACAGGAACACCCATCTGTCCCCCCTGGACACACCCCCCATTCCTGCGGGGCAGAGAGCAGTGCTAAGGGACCAGCAGCCACCAGCATCCATGGTGGCTGTGAAGGAGGAGGGATGGGGAACAAGCCAGAAGCAGGTATGTTCTTGTCAAACCCTGTTCAATGCCTTGAGGACACTGGGCTCAGCTGGACTGCCCAAGTTTTGGCCCTGCTGCTGTGTGACAGAAGCCAGGCTCTGTCCTTCCCCCTATGGCAAAACTCTCCATGTCTCTGGGGACCTCTAGTCTCGTGGCTCCTCTGGAAGCAATTCACCCACAGCATGTGGTTCTTTTCCTTTCCTTCCCCACCCCATACAGGGGAGAGAGATGCTGATCACTCCATGGGTGACACTGATCCCTGCATTAACTGCAGTGTATTCCTTGAGCTAGCAGCCATGTGGGACACGTGGAATTACAGCCAAACAGATGGAGAGGCTGGGCAGGGCACTGGGGCTGCCCAGTGGGATGGGGAGGGTGAGCAGGTCACCTGAGACAGGGCAAGTGACACCCCACTGGTGCAAACGGGGCAGTCAGGCAGGAACAGCTAATGAAGTGACTCCACCAAGCTTGATGAAACCAAAACCTGCAGGGCAGGGCTAGGGTCTGTAGATACTCCCCTGTGACATGCTGCCTGCAGCCCGTGGTACTGAAAGGGACCTCCAGGATGAGTGCAGGGCACCTTGGAGTGGGGGAATGGGGCAGAGCAGACCACAGCTCCCAGACCCATGGGAAGAGGTTGGAGTTCTGTGTGAGGCTGGTCTAGACAACTACGACCAGGTAGCGACCCTGAAGCCCTGAGAAGCTGCTGTTTTGAGTCACAAAACCAACTTGAGCCCTGTCTGTGCCCCGTGGGAGTTCACAGATGCATGTGAGGGCTGAGCTTTGCCATCTGGGTGCTCATGGACCTCAGGATCAACCACCCTCCTCACCTTTCCCAGCTCTGAGAAGGATTCACAGCCCATTTCCAGACACCATTACATGTTTTAGGGTGACAGAGCATCACTCTCACCAAGGATTGTTGCCTTTCCCTGGTCTTAAAATTAAAAGTCAGACACGGTTAAAAGGGGAAAAGGGGTTTTTACCTCGGTATTTATTTAAGGATCCTTAGGTGTGCCAAAATGCACATCGAAATGCACCCCAAAATGCACCTCTACACGACAGATCACGTATACAATTATAGGCCTTGCAAATTAGCAGATCTATCAAAGATTCCCCAATGAGAGGCTCGAGTGAACCCCTCATCCTGAGGAACCTTCCCCCTGGATGGGCCTATCTTAGTTTACAGAATGTGTTCTGGAGAGGACCTTGGTGTCTGGGGCTTTCTGACCCCTAAGTGCGAGGCTTCCAGAATGTTTGGTCTCTTGGCTTAATGGAATACTGGGTTTAAACTAAGTTATCAAACTTAAGGAATTATAACTATGTGGGCTAAAAGCACTGCGAATACATAAAAGCCATATAAAAGGGTATATAAAAGGGGTATAAAAGAAAAGGCAAAAATCATCATGGCATCAGGATAACCCATGACACCCCCTTGCCAGCCTTTCTTGCCTGCTGGCTCCTTGCTCTGGGCTGACACTGCCCTGCTCCCAGGAAGGCAGAACAAGGGACCAAGCAGCACATGTTTACAAACCCTCCTGTTGATGTGCCCAGCTCTGAGCAGTAACTGGCCCAGTGATAAGGAGGAGCACGCCAGGTGCTGTCCATGGAGAGCGACTTGCTCTGCCAAATGCCAGCCCTCAGGCAGTCCTGCAAGGGCAAGCAGTAGGATCAGCTCCAGGAGATGCCATGTCTCTCATGGGCAGAGGTGGGATGGTATGTGGGATACGTGTTCTCATCCTATCCTTCTTGCTGCCTCATTCCCCTAATACAGAGCACAGGGCTGGTAAAAGCTGCGTTGAGGTAAAGGATGAGTGCAGTATTCACGCATGGGCAAGGACTCTGCAACATGGTGGTAAAGGTGCAAAGACTTTATTGAGCATCAGAAATTCCCTTAGATACCAATAGAAAGACAGGAAATCACCTCATATAAACAGGAAAGAAGTTCACCTCAGTGTCCCCCAATCACCTGGGGTATTTCCCAGACATTGCCTATTATGGTAAAAGGTAAACAATACCTTACAAGGTCAGAAACTGCAATTATCACATCTCATAGGGCTGACACTGTCCAGAAACCCACAATGCTCTCTCACCCCAGCCCCGGTGACCTGGCTGTAATCCCAGGATCACCTCGGGGTCTGAGAACGAGGCTCTCTCTTCGGCCGACAAGGCCCCATCTCTCTTCCAGCACACAGTGTAGCCCAACAGATGAGAACAAAGGCATCACATGTATTAACACCTGGCCAGGCAGTGCTGGCCTGGCCAAGGGCCACAGCTGCTGAGCAAGAACTTGCTTTAATGCTGAGCCAAAGCTTGGGGCATGGAGGCTGCATCTCGCCCACGCTGTCCAGCACAGCACCTGCCAAAGGCCACTACCTCCTAACCAGGCTTCCTGGCTTGGCTTCCTGGTCTGTCATTAGCTCCTCCACAGCAGTAAAATCAGCTCAAAGTGTCCTGGGTACCTGCCTGATCTGCTGCTCTCATGACCACAGGGCCATGGCACAGCCACAAATGGGAGGGACAGGATGGGGCCACTGCAAGGTAGTACCAAGGGAGAAGAGCCTGGGGGAACACTCCTGCCCCAAAATCTGGTGAAACATTGGAAAATCCTGAGAATTGGACCTGTGCCTCCCCAGAGAGCTCCAGAGTACATCTGCCTCTTACTTGGCATCTCTAGAAATTAAAGTTTCTTGGGGAAAAGCAGCTCTGCCAAGGAGACAAGAAGCCCACAGCATGGAGAGAGCTGGAGAAGCAATGTCAGGTGGCAGGGAGAGAACAGTGAGAGACAGTGCCCAGGTCACACTGCTGCAGGGGCCATCAGAAACTCTGGGACAGGTGGACATGAAGACACTGAGGAGACTTCGCACCTCAAGGCACAGTCCTTGGCCCTGCAATGCCCAGCTGGACAGAGTTATCATCCCCATGGACCAGCTCCCAGCAGATGGGGCAGGAGCAGCCCTGTTAGGGTGTGGGGGAAGCTCCCAGGGAAGCCTCTGGTGCCATAGCTCAATCCCACAGCCCAGCTGACACTGGTCAGTTTGTCCATGGTTTGGATGCCAGTTTGTCCAATTCTGCATGCAGATGGTCTATAAATAGGGAAGGTACCTCAGGGCTGAAGGAGTCCAACCTGCCATGGCCAAATTAAGGGCTCAGCTGGGCTCTTCAGGCTGGCAGCATCCCCTGGGCTTGCAGCATCCCTCCTCCCAGCAGCAGGGCTGCAAGAGCACCCACAGAGCCACAGCTGGGGCTCACACAGACACACGGAGGACAAAGCACCTTTCCAAGGCTGAGATCCTCTGCCTGGAGCTGGCTTTTAAGCTCTTATTAGACACAAATCCATACAACTCATGAAGAGATGGATAACGCTATCCTGTGAGGTAACGGGGTACGACTGACTGGTCCACCTGGCTGTCAGCCAGCTCAGACAGGTCTGGCACTGCCCACTCTGGTATTGGGATGAGAAGGATTCAGCTACAAAAGCCTGCCCAGCACACCACAAAGTGCCACCCACCTCCTTGACCCTCAGCATCTGCACTCAAGATAAATCCCATGGTCATTCCTGAGATGAAAGGCCACAGGGATCCTAAATAAGCTCTGAGGTGGCCCAGATGAGCTGCCAGGGCCAGAACAGCCCCCAGACTCTCTTGGTTCTGGGTGGGATGCACCCACAGCTCATTGTTCTGCACGCCAGTTCACCTGGTCTGGCACAGCAGGGCCTGATGAAATCTCTAGTGCCCTCAGATACAGCAGATGCTTTATTTTTGTCTCCTTGGTTTTGCACATAACAAAACTGTCTCTAAAAACAAGCAGCATCTGTGTAGCACCTCCATGGCTTCAGCTGCACACCCATCACAGAGAGCAGCTCCTCCAAGCTCCAAATCCAATTTCTCTGGGAGCAAAACCTAATTAGATTTAAGATATAATTTCTCATAATGGACAAAATGGAGAGGAAAAAAGCAAGGGAGTGACACCTCTCACCTCAGGCAGTGTGGAGGGGGACATGGCTCCTGGCAGCAGATGCAGGGCACAGCTGGGGTGGGGGCACAGTCCAGCCACTGTCCTGCTGCCACCAACTTGAGGACATGGCCATCCTGCCATCCCTCCATGACATCTGGAGTGTTTAGGAGCAGGGAAGTGAGTAAAGGGGGGGTGAGGGCACCGGTTGAGGCTGGGGCCATAGCAGGGGGAGGGAAGGGGAGGGGAGGGGAGGGGAGACATACTCCTGGGTGGGCAGTGTGATGCTGATGGTCACTGAGGCATAACCCCTGGCACACACAGACACAGCAGTGTCTGTACAAGGAGAAGGGAACAGATCCTGAGAGGACTGTGCAGAGCCCCAGGGGGTGGCTACAGCCCCGGGGCAGTGACTCTACATCACTAACTCTGCCCCTGTCCTACTTGCAGAGCCAGATGTGGTGAGGATGGAGAAACTTGCTGGGTGCTGGGGAGGAGCAGCTGAGAAGTTCCTGCTCTCATACTTTGAAAACCCAAGTAATTTACTGGCTTTGCCGTCAGAGCTCACAGCACTTTCTGTCTTTGGATTCCTCAGCTGAAAATGAGAGCTGAGGATTTTGTGGAGCTCTGTGCAGTCGCCACATCCCAGCTGAGCTCTGTTCCAAAGAGCTTGTGTAGGTGCCCCCAGAGCAGCTGGGGCTGAAGGTGCTGGCTGGGACACCCCAGACCAAGCAGAGCCCCTGTCCCGGCAGCATTCCTGGTAAAACCTCTGTAAACTGTTCCTTTTGATGAGTCTTTTTGCCAGGAGATATTTATTTTCCACTGTCTTGATAGGGGAATCCAGCTTTGGCAAAGGGCTGTGCAGAGGACTATGTCCCTTCCCATCACAACCCCATCCCACCTCTGTACCTCCTCCACACCAATCAAGGACATGGACGAGTCCTTCCAAATCTTGTCTCTCAGAGAGAGGCACAGGGATACCTTAAATTCCTGTTCACATGACAAGCCACTCCTCAGCTGTCAACTGCAGGGTGATGTTGGCTGACGGATGAGCCAGGCAGCTGGAGCAGTGACACATCCTGCTTTACAGCAAACTGGCAAGCTCTTGTTGAGCCTCGTGTCAGTCAGCCTTCCTGTCCGGCCTTGTTAGTATTAGACATCAGAAAGACAAATCTGAACAAAGGCTTGCACAGCTCTGTCTCCTTCCAGCTCTCCACAGAAATTCCCACACTCCACAGCATCCAGATTCCCAGACCCATGAAGCACATTCCCACAGGTGACCACCAAGGACACCAGTCTGACTCACAGATCTCCTGTCATTACTCACAGTGAGTTGTTGGAGGAAAGAAAAACATCCATTAGGTTGTTAGGAAAAAAAAAAAGGACTAAGTTCGGATCCTTCCATTCTGAGCACAAACCCCATGACATGTCTGACAGTGAGATTATTTGCAAAAATCTCTTTTAATCTCTGCATGCCCTGACTTTCCCCTTGCTTATTCCCCTAAATACATGGGTCTTCTTTGCTGGGAGATAACCCCATTGCTCTAAACTATCCAGGTATCACTGACTGCCCAGAAGAACCACAAGGAGAGTGTTTTTGTAGACAGGCAGGACCGGACTTCTCCTAAGTGATGGGCTCTGGATGACTCAAGAGATCTTAGTGCTGCAGTGGTGTCACCTGGGTGAGGTGTCACCAGCCTCAGAGGGGTCACCTGGAGTCCACCCTTGGCCAGACAACATAATGGCTGCTAAGAGCCATCAGGTCCTGGGCCCAGAAAAGTGCCTGGGGCAGCACTGAGGCTCCTGCTCCTCCTGTGCAAGGGAGACCATTGGGAGCAGGGAGTGCTCCCATCTCAAGAATTCCCTTCTCTGTTTTCTCTGTTTAGCTTAGTTCATCCATGAAGAAGAGCACTCTGAGGAAGGACAAGTATACACAGGAATCAGGAATTCCCATGAGCTTCTTTGAATCAAAAATAACTGCAAATACGGAAGAAATTCCTCTCCTTGTGATCCCTGCGCTCTCTCTGTGGCATTTTGGGATGTACTTTGCTGGATGCACTTTGCCACTGACACTCAAGGTACCACCCATGTCCATCTCCCACAGAAGCTGTGTTCCAGGCACTCCCATAGGCTTCTGTGCATCCCGGGTTTTCCCGGGAAGCTCTGCCTAGCTGCGGGAGCGGCTCTGATCCATTGGGAGCCAGTGCAGGATGTGGCCCCACAGCACACACAGCCCAGATGTGTTCCCATTCCAGGTTTACTCACTGATCTCCAGCTGTCTCTGGATTCTGCCCTTGCAGCGCTCCCGGTAGTCAGTCTGCGTGGCATTGTATTCGGACATCACCTCCACGAACTTGCGGGACAGTGTGGAGTGCTGAGAGGGAAGAGAAGGAGAGAGGGAGCTGAGGGTCCCATGGGAGGAAGAGCCCTGCTACCCCAGCAGCGGGGAAGGCTTAGCCCTGAGCATCTCCTGCACCTCCAGCCACCCCAAAAGCATTTCCAGCCCAAATGCTGCTCCAGTGAGTGTGACAGAGCACAAGGAGGGCAGGTGGCAGCAGGTGACACGTCCCCAGGGGAGTGGACCAGAGGTATCCCTCATCCAGCCCCACCTAAGCACAGCCTCCAGCCCCGAGAGGACACCCTGGGAGGCTGGCAGCACCCTCCTTGCACTACTTGTGCCCAGAAAGCCTGGAGGCGAGGCCACAGCAGTGCCCTGGGTTGAGCCCTGCCTGCCACTGCCATGCTGCTGGGACATGCCAGACGCTGCACGGGCACAGGATGGGCCCATGGGGATCACTCTGCAGTGCTGCAGGCAACTGCGCCCAGCCCTGCTCAAAGTCACAATCACAGAATCACCAAGGTAGGAAAAGACCTCAAAGATTATCAACTCCAACCTGTGACCCATCTCCACCTTGTCAACCAGACCAGAGAACTGAGTGCCACATCCAGTTGTTCCTTCAACATCTCCAGCGATGGGGACTCCACCACCTCCCTGGGCTGCCTGTTCCAATGCCTGACCACCCTTTCAGTGGAGAAATTCATCCTGATGCCCAACCTGAACTGCCAATGGCACAACTTCAGGCTGTTTCTTCTTGTCCTGTCCCTTGTTCCCTGGGAGCTGAGCCCGACCCCCACCTGGCTGCCCCCTCCTGTCAGGGAGCTGTAGAGAGCAAGAAAGTCCCTCCTGAGCCTCCTTTTCTCCAGACAGAGCTCCCCCAGCTCCCTCAGCTGCCCCTCATCAGACTTGTGCTCCAAACCCTTCTCCAGCTCCGCTCCCGTCTCTGGACAGTATCTGCACAGCGAGGGAACAGGAAATGTCAGACGTGCCTGGTGCCACCGGCGCTCAGATGTGTTGGTGCAGGTGTTCATACACCTGGAGTAGCCCCAGCCAGCACAGCCTTACCTCCAGGAGACAACACTGGAGACATCTCCAGGGTATGCTTGCACTGGCTCTGTAGCTATTCTAAGCCAGCAACAGCAGAGTATTTATGGAGAACGTCAGCTCATCTTCTCCCTCCTCCACCACAAACCTCACATGAATGCCCCTGGCAGCTCCAGCTCCATCCTCTGCTCAAGAGGTGCTGGCCCAGAGCAAGGTCAGAACAGCTCCCAAGCATCTCAGCTCAAAATCCAGCAACGACGTGATGTGTCATCCAAGTGACTCTTCTGCTGTTCCAAAATTGTTTTTCCTAAAATCCACTTCATTCTCATTCAGCTGAAAACTATCAACATATGTTGATCTGCAGCCAAATATAGCCTGGGTGCTGAGTGATACCCTTCCTGCTCACTAGCACACCATGCTACACATCTTTTGCTTTAGAAGTTATTTAACTCAGTGTTTATTTTCTCAGACTGTTATTTTATGTTCCCATGGGCATCCCACATGTCTACAAAATGCATTTGATTTTTGGAGGAACATGGAGTTTTGTGCAAAATCAGCTGGAAAAAAGCATTTTAAACGGCTTTCAGACATTAAATAAACCTACCTGAATATTCACAGCAAATAAAAAGCATATCAAAATGTACTTTGTGTTTGAAAGAAACTCATTAAACAGAAAATATTAACTCAAGTTAGGAAAAGGATTTGTTTCACTCAGGTCTAGCAACTCTTCACTCCCCAAACATGGGCAAAGCAGCCCAAACTGGATTTCCAAAGAGCTGATAAAAGCTCTGGGTATTCAGAGTGTGCTCTGAAAGCCCCCAAAAGCACACACTGAAACTGGGGTCCTTGTCCTTCATGTAATTAAGAGAAAGATATTTTTGAAGTGTTTATCCCATGGGGTAATGCACAAAATTTATATTTATATATATAATATATACTTATATATAATATATACATACAGAAACATGGAAAATACTGTCGAGACCTCTGGGAAGTTGCATCACTGGCGGCATTTCTGGACTGGGGATGCCCTTAGGAACCGTGACCCTAAGCCCCCTCCCTGTACCTGGATCTGCCGCAGGCAGGTCCAGATCTGATGAGACTCCTCTGTCTGGAAATGACCACAGCAAAGCCAAAATAAAAGTCCATAATCTTAATGCTCAGTTACTCCTAGTTTACAACATGTTAACAAGGGGGAATTGGTTCCTCATTCCTTGTTTTACCCAGTGTTTTGGTAATAGCAAGGTCCATACAAACTGGAGAAGGCACAAATACCTAAAGAAACATCAAGCTTCACGCACCAGGCATGTCTAAATCAGCTTTCCAGTTTGGCTCATCCCAAATCTCATATGGAATGTGGGAAGGGAGGCAAGAGCAGGTCAGATTCTGGGAAGACACAGCCACATTGCCCAGGAGAGGCTGCAACTGGCCTGTGTCACTGCAGAAGGACAAAGGTGGTGGTGATCCCAGGTGGGGCACAGGACAAGCGAGGACAGGCTGAGAGAAGCAAGGTCTGGTCAGCTGAAGGCGACAAAGCTCAGAGAGATCCTTTTATTACAAAGACCCAGAGGGAGCAAAGAGAGAAGCTGGAGCAAAACTCAGCTTGGAAGTGCACAGGGGCAGGAAAAGAGATGAGGGACAAAGCTGGGACATGGAATTACATTTACATATTAAGGGGGAAAAATCTTCGTAAGAGTGGTCAAACACTGGACCAGGGCCCAGAGGACCCATGGTCTGTGGTGTCTCCATCACTCTGGATACTGGGGGAGACAAACACCTGCAGGAGCTCAGAGTCGGGGACCAGCCAGGTCAGAAGCCAAAGCTACAAAATGGAGCAGTGTCACACTGCCAACCTCAGGGCTCTGTGCCATGGCCCAGAGGTGCTCCCCTGCCCCCAGAGAACTGCTAAAAAATGCCCAGATTGCAAGAAAACTTCCCACCTCCCTGACTGAGGGAGTTGGGGTTGTTCAGCCTGGAGAAGAGAAGGCCCTGGGGAGACCTTAGAGTCACTTCCAGTGCTAAAGGGGCTCCAGGAGAGCTGGAGAGGGACTTTGGACAAGGGCCTCAAGTGACAGAACAAGGGAGAATGGCTTCCCACTGCCAGACAGCATGGTTAGATGGGATACTGGGAAA
The DNA here is from genome assembly GCA_013400235.1 of Oriolus oriolus. Taxonomy (NCBI): domain Eukaryota; kingdom Metazoa; phylum Chordata; class Aves; order Passeriformes; family Corvidae; genus Oriolus; species Oriolus oriolus. The sequence continues at coordinate 16,286 of VXBT01005259.1, read as the reverse complement.
AGATTCTTCCCTGTGAGGGTGGTGAGGCCCTGGCACAGGTTGCCCCATCCCTAGAAGTATTCAAGGCCAGGTTGGACAGGGCTTGGAGCACCCTAGTTCAGCAGGTGTCCCTGCCCTTGGCAGCGGGTTGGACTGGATCACCTTTGAAGGCCCCTTCCAACCCAAACCACTCCATGGCTTCATGGTGGAGCAGAGCTCTGAATCCCACTCTCCCACATACCAGGATGACATCTGAACCACAGAGTTCAACACAGACCAAATCTAAACCCTGCTCAAATCCACAGCCGTGGGTTATGCACTTCCCATTTGTGGCCACCTCTAGTTTCCCCAGACACTGCCAACGTAAAGCCTTTTCCTGAGGAACAAGAGCACATCACAGCCAATACCAGGGACCACCACCACTGACTGCCACCTCCCCCCTCTGCCACTGGCACTGGCACCTGCATCTGGGATGACATCAGCTCTTGAGGGGCTCAGCACAGAGCATAGAGCAGAACACCTCAGGGGTTCACAGCACTGCTGTCAGCCACTGAAGTGTCTCCAGAGTGGGAAGGGAAGGTTTTTCTTGGAAGGGATCTGCTAACAGCCTGACACTGCCCAGCTGCAACAGAGCTCTGTCCACACTGGATCCTTCTAGAAGGAACAGCAGACCTGCTCTGCAGCAGAACTTGCTGCTCTCCTGCTGCTGCATCCTTTGGCTCTGCCATGCCCCAGCAATTCCCTGTCCTGCCTGCTCTAGAGACAGGTGGGCCTTTCCCCTCCCCCAGCTTTGCAGAGGACAGTTCCCCCATGGCTGAGCTGGGACAGTCTCTCCCTGCTGGCGTGGGGCTGGAGGGTGCTGGGGTTCCAGCTGGGAGCTGCGTCTGCAGAGCTGATCCATTACCATCACTGCCACACTGATCTGGCACCAAATGTGGATGGGAGAGCAGGCTCCCTGAGTGTCTTCCCAGGCTGAGGAGGAAATAAACTACAAAAGCCAAAACTCCTCCAAAACCACTGCAGAGCATGGAAAAATCAGGACTTTTTGTATGTGCATAACCCCCTGTGAGAGCCACAGATCTACATCTGGATCCCACCCCAGATGATGAAGAGCAGCACTGAGAGCTCCTCTTGCTTTTATCCCTTTAATGGTTTGCTAAAACACACTCTTGGTTGCAGAACAAGGCTCTGAGATGCCTTGTCTTCCCCCACATCTCCCAGTACAGAGGACACAGCTCTGCAGCGATGCAAGATTCCAGGCTGGAGCAATGGCTGCATCCCACCAGGTACTCTCACCAAAGCATCACCAGAAGGTAAAAACTACACACCAGCTCTGCATGGTTGGGCAGGAAGACAGAGCTTCACCCAGAGAAATCCACTCCATAGCCAAGCACAGGCCTCCTCTCCCAGCACCTCCTGGGATCCCTCAGCTGCCATTTCCCACCTTCCCCTTCCTGGTGCCACAGAGCAGAGGCTCACCTGAGTTTTCCTTATCCGCAAGTCAGCCGATGACCTGTTCAGTCCTTCCTCTTGTTCGATACTCTGCTCAATGCCTGGTCAGGGTAGAAGGACACATTATTTTGTGCTGTTTGGAGAACAATCGCAGAATCATTAAGGTTGGAAAGGGCCTCCAAGATCATCAAATCCAACCTTCGACCAATTACCTCTAGCCCATTAAACCACACTGCCAAATGCCACATCTACTCATTTCTTGAACACTTCCAGGGATGGTGACTCCACCACTTTGCCAGAGAGCTTGTTCCAGTGCTTAACCAAAGGAAAGGGATTGTTTGGCAAAGGGACTGTGAAAGACTGGATTCAGGAGCAGCTGGTACTGGACAGTTCCCAAATCCTGACTCCACCATTCAGCCTGGCAGCAAAGCCCTGTTTCATGACTGCAAAACACCTGGTGCCTGGCCACTGGCTGCCATTTGGGGCTGAAAGGGCAGCACTGTCACCCCCAGTCTGGTGAGCCAGAATTTCCATACAAAATCAATGTGATGCTTAGGTCTGATTGCCAGTATTCAAACAACTTGGAGAGCTGTTCCCACCAAAGAGGCAGGAGGAGGAAATACAGAGCTGAAGTGTCTCTGCAAAATACCAAACCTCAAGACTCCTCCAGGAAACCTTAAAAATAGCAGCTTCTCCAGCTGCCTGGACTGGCACAGGGAGGACTCACCATGCCAGCACGAGTGTGCTGCACCGTGCTGAGCATCCATGCAGGGATCTGCCCCTTTAGTTATGCAGCTAATTGAGATGAAGCCGTCTCTGCCCAAAGCCTGTGAATCATGGCAGGGAGGAGCACTGTCATGTCCCACTGTTCTTCGGGCACGGAGAGGTCACAGGGGTGCAGGGCAGTAGAGCTGGCACAGAGCAGGACAGTCCAATCCTGCCCCATCCCTGGAAGTGTCCGAGGCCAGGTTAGACGAGGCTTGGAGCAACCTGGTGTAGTGGAAGGTGTCCCTGCCCATGGCAGGGAGTGAAATGAGATTACCTTTAAGGCCTCTTCCAACTCAAACCATTCCATCATTCCAGAATTCTATGAAACCTGCTCCTCAAGGCCAGCTCAGGACATACTAATTCAAAGACTTAATTTCAAAACTTGGAAGAAAGTTCCCATCAGCAGGCTGGTCAGTGTGCACAGACTCACATCTCCATGTAAACCACCCAGTGTGAGCTGGTGGCATCCCCTGAGTCTGGCTGAAGACCCCATTCCCAACACTGATGTCCCACAGCTCTCTGAGCCCAGCTGTCCCCAGCACCTTCCGTTCTGGAGCAGGTCCCTCAAGCCCAGTACAGGCAGGTTCCTCCTGCAGCAGGGACTTCTCATTCCCCAGAGCTGCCCCCTCACAGCACAGCCCAGTATATTTCATCAGCAACTGGGCTTCCTCCACACTTGTCACAAACCACTCCCAAGGAATGGTATTGGCAAACACTGGGCATTTTTGATAATTAGTAAAATCACATTTTCCCAAGAAGCTGGTAACTAGAGTTAGCCTCTGCATGAGTAATGTCTGGCCTGAAGAAGTCAGTTTGTTGTCAGCAGATGCTGGTTTTGATCAGTCCTGACTGTTTTCTGTCATTGATCATGCTGGCCGTGAGGCGATTTGGGACAAAGCACAAGGACTAATCATCTGCTGCTCCAGGTAAATATGATACCAGAGAGTCTTTTCTGGAAGCAGGAAACGGGAATTGGAGCCTGTCCTGCAATCCTTCAGGCTTTTGAAGTTCCTTATAAAACACTTATAGAAAATGATTTTTGTTTTGTACAGGCCCAACCCCATCACCAGGGATCCCAGTGTGTCCAGGGCCTTGGGAATGGATCCGTTAGACTATGGAATAGGTAAGATGGCCCCTGGCTCTCCTTCCTGGCTCCAGTTGAGATCATGTGTTAGGAGGATAAAGGGAGCACTGGAACAATGAAGATACAGGTCTCCTGGCCCACACATGGGACATGGCCACACCAGTGACGACCAATTTAACAAAGGGCTCCAGGCATATCTGACTCCTCCATGACTGCGAGACTTACACAAAACCCTGGGATTAGTGAGGACACTGCTGCCTTGGGGGAAGCACCAGCTCCTCTCCTACCCTTCAGACACAGCCAGGTCTTCTGCACCAATCTCAACCAAAACCCAGACTGATGTCCAAGACCACCACAAGCAAATCCAAGCTGCCAGGGGTGACCTGCCTCACGTCTCAAGAGGCTGCCATCCTCTCTGACTCCCCCAATCCCCTGGGGTCCAGTCTTGGAATTCTGGGCTTGTCTGAGTGCTCCAGCACAACCCTGACCATCAGTGGGTTGACAGTCACCTTGTTCTTACACCCCAAACTGACTCTTCCAATAGTGGAAAACAGAGGTCATATCCTGCAGCACATCCCACAGCAGCACCTCTTCACTCACCCAGACCTGAACAGAACCTTTGGCCATGCTGGGGGTTTGTCCAGCATCCAACCCCTGCCAGCGGTGTGGCACAGGACTTACTCAGAGCCCACCAGCTGCTCAGGGCCCCATTCCCTCAATTACTTTCTGGGAATGGGGCACAAGGAGGCAAATTCACAAAGGGCAATTTAAAGCACCTGGAGAGTGCAGCAGAGAGGAAAAGTGATGCCCATCCCTGGGAGTATTCCCAGCTTGGGACAGGAGTGCTCTACGCAGAGCCCTGCAGCTCCATCACAGGCCAACACTCACTCTTTAGTTTGGAGCGCACTTTGTTCGCCGTCTTCTTTATATCAGACATCAGCTCCTCCAGCTCCTCCTTCGTTTCTGGGGAGAGAGGAAAGAGCAAACATGGATGTGCTGCAGACACCAGTAAAATCTGCTGCCCTGTAGAGTGTAGAGACCAGAGCTGTGAGCACTTCAACCCCCTAACTGGAAGAATTTCCAACCCCTGACTAAAAACACTCCCGTCCCCAGACTGGGAGCACTTCCATCCTCAGACTGGGAACACTTCCAACTCCAGACTGGGAGCACTCCCACCTCCACACTGGAAGCACTCCCATTTCCAGACTGGGAGAGCTCCCATCCATAGAGTGGGAGCACTCCCACATCCAGATTGGGAACACTTCCATCCCCAGACTGGGAGCACTCTTGCCTCCAGACTGGAATAGCTCCCACCTCCAGACTGGGAGCACTCTTGCCCCTAGACTGAGAGCATTCCCATATCTAGACTGGGAGCACTCCCACCTCATCCTCCGTGCTGGACTCTCCTCACACTCCTGAGATCTCCAGCTGCTTCCAGCTCTGGGGCCCCAAGACAAGTGTTAAACTGAACAAGAGTGAGATTGGGTTGGACATGGGAAAGAAATGTCGGACCATGAGGGTGGTGATGCCCTGGCACAGGCGGCCCAGAGAAGCTGTGGCTGCCCCATCCCTGGAAGTGCCAAGGCCAGGTTGGACGGGGCTTGGAGCAACCTGGGATAGTGGATGGTGTCCCTGCTCATGGGAGGGAGGTGGAACGAGATGACCTTTCAAAGTCCCTTCAAACCCAAACTGTCCTGTGAATCTATGATCACATACAGGTTCCTCTCACAAAAACCAGCATGTCCTGAAAGAAGCCACGATTTGCAGACGTGCCTCTCACCAACCTGTGCTTCAGGAACTGCCAGACCCCCTGTACACAGCAGCAGGGCCGGAGCAGGGGCACAGCCCTGTGCCCAGAATGCTGGGACCCAACTGTGGTCTGCCAGTGCAGCTGTCCCTGCTGCCACCCCAACACTCCCTCTTGATTTTGATGAAATCAAGACTTAATTAAATAAAACTTTGTTTAACAGAGCTGAGGCATATTGACTGACTCATGTCAATGGCTCTGATGCCAGTTGCCACTCACAGGCATAATTAGAAAATCCTGATAATGGGAATGTGTTGGGGGAAGGTCTTATCGTACTGGCAGCTGTACACATTCCCATCCCCGAGCTACAAGCTTCAGCACTGCTGGGAAAAGGGAAGAAGGAACACATCAGTGAATTCTCTCACCCCAGGGTATTTGCTGGAGAACAGGCACAAATGAAGTGACAGGAATAGGATATTTTCAGTTTGAGTTCTCATTTAAGTGACTAATTTTTTTTCCCCATTCTTAAAAAATTTGTAATAGTAAGAAACAAAGAAATAATAATAAATTGTAATACTAATAAATTTCTTGAAAGAATTTGCAATAAAAGGAAAATAATAAACAATAACAAACTGTTACAATAAGAAATTAATAACTAATAATAAGGAATTATTAATTATTTCTTAATAAAGAAATAAACCAGCCTGGGCTGAGTAACTCCCTGCAGCCATCCAGGCTGGGCAAGCAGACAAGGGCCAGGAGTACTGGAGACAATAGGCTGCCACAGACATGGGGATGGTCTGGGAGTTTGGATTGTCCACCTGTAAAGAGGAAAGCCAAAGGGATTCCTACTGCTGTCAGAGACTACCCTGCAGGAGGGTGGAGAGAAGGTGGGGCCACGTGTCCTGCTGGTCCTTGGAGGTGACATTCAGCTTCCTACTGATGCTTGGAGGTGCACAGGAAGAGGACAAGCAGTGCAAAAGCAAGCATAATGCAAATTAGATATCAAGAAGAAAAACAGTCATGATGGTGGTCAAATACCAGATGGAGAGAGGCTGTGGGATGTCTGTCCTTACGGATACTCAGCACAAGGCTGGGTGAAAGGCTGAGCATTGGACCTGCTGGAGAGAACCTGCCAAGAGCCTCCAAGGTCCCTTCCCACCCATATCCACCTTCAATTCCATTGAACAATTTCACATAACTCACTGCCATGTACTTTCCCTTCTCCCTGTCAGTTCGGGCTGAGGGATCTCCCTCTCTACTCCGCTCTTGTGAGACCTCACCTGCAGACCTGCTTCCAGCTCTGGAGTCCCCAGCCTAGGAGGGATGTGGAGCTACTGGAGCAAGTGCAGAGGAGGTCACAGAGATGCTCTGAGGGTTAGAGTCCCTCTGCTCTGGAGCCAGGCTGGGAGAGTTGGAGGTGTTCAGCCTGGAGAGGAGTTGGCTCAGGGGAGACCTTAGAGTCACTTCCAGTGCTAAAGGGGCTCTAGGAGAGCTGGAGGGGGACTTTGAACAAGGGCCTCGAGTGACAGAACAAGGGAGAATGGTTTCCCACTGCCAGAGGGCACAGTTAGATGGGATATTGGGAAGAAATTCTTCCCTGTGAGGGTGGGGAGGCCCAGGCACAGGGTGCCCAGAGAAGCTGTGGTTGCCCTATCCCTGGAAGTGTCCAAGGCCAGGTTGGACAGGGCTTGGAGCAACCTGGTCTAGTGGAAGGTGTCCCTGCCCATGGCAGGGCGATGAGATGAGATGAGATGAGATGAGATGAGATGAGATGAGATGAGATGAGATGAGATGAGATGAGATGAGATGAGATGAGATGAGATGAGATGAGATGAGATGGTATTTAAGGTCCCTTAAGATTCTGTGATGCACTGCCCTGAAGCTGCCACTGAGGACAAGTGGTGAGAATGGTCCTATGCTGGCCACTCAGGGAGCGGACAAGACCACACGGATGGAAGGAGGGGTCAGGGAACAGGGCTGGGTGCCTTCCCTCAAAATATTTCCAACTGAGCAGCATGGAGAACACTCCTTCTGGCTTGATTTGAGTCACAGGCCATGTGAGGATTACTTGGCGGCCTGGCAGGCACAGGCTGCCCAGACAATTATTTTCACATCCATGGTGTCTGTTTAAGTGACTCACTCAGATCTGTTTAACCATTCACAGCAAGTGACATACAGCCACGGGAAGCTGAAGTACCACAACATTGCCATGCCACGGCCGGCATCACTTCATGCCAGAGTGGCACTGAGGGGGCAGATGGGATATTTCAGAGGATGAGTCAAGCTCCCCACACCCCACAGCCCATGGAGGATGTCTACTCTATTCCCACTGGCACTGAGCACAGCGGGAGCAGAGATGTCCCCACAACCACGTGTCCCTGCTGGGAGGGAGAAGGAGTCTTTGGTCCAAGGCCGAGTCTTATACCCCTGAGAAGCCCAAGGGCCCGCTGTGACCTGCCTGGGACGGAGCCCAGGCAGTGCAGGGAGCAGGCAGGGGTGCAGGCAGGGGAGCATGTCGCCCTGATTTTCACAGTTCTTCAATGTTTTAAATTCTGTAGATAGAGCTCTCACACACTTTCTGTAAACATAAGCCATGTTTTGCTAACTGTGCTTGGATGTTTTCATTCTTTCTCCTAAGGCGGAGAAGTTTGATGGATTTTTCCTTTGACCTATGTGGCTGAGGGGTGGTAATTTCACCCTCCAATCCACTGTGGTTTCTAAGAGTGTATAAATAAAGAGTGTGGGTCCTTTCTGGGCCCCCTTGGCATCCTGATCCTGAAACTGGCCTGCGTGTGGTTCTTGCGTGTCCAAGTGCGACAGGTGCAGGCAGGGGTGGGAAGTCTTTCTCCTCCCTCTGCCAACAGGCCCCCATCTGACAGAGAGCAGACACCCAGCCCAGGCTGGTAACACTGTAAGCAGGCAGGAGATGGCAGGCAGGTAGGACCAGGTAGGCAAAAGCAGGTAGGAGCAGCCAGGAGCAAGCAGGAGCAAGCAGGAATAGGCAGGCAGGCAGGAACAGGTAGACAGGAGCAGGCAGGAACAGGCAGGCAGAAGCAAGCAGGCCAGGAAAGAGCAGACAGGATCAAACAGGAGCAGGCAGGATCAAGAACGAGCAGGCAGGAGTAGGCAGAAGCAGAAGGGAGGAACAGGCATGAAGGCAGGAGCAGGCAGGAGCAGGCAGGAACAGGCAGGTGCTGGCAGGCAGGATCAAGAAGGAGCAGGCAGGAAGGCAGGAATGGGCAGAAGAGCAGGCAGGTGCTGGCAGGCACAGCCCTCCACCCTTCACAGGCAGGTAAGTGCAGGCACTGTCACTGTAGCTCTCTGGACATCATGGTGACAGTGACTTTGCTGACAAGGTGCTCAGCCCTCGAGCTGCCTCACTCACTCTTTGCTGGGACTAAGAAACTTCACCTCAGCAACCTGCAAGTCTTTACTGACAATAACCAACCAACATCATTGAGAAAAGCGCAATTCCAAGCTAATTCCCAGCTGAGTTACCTGGCAAAGCTGCAAGGATCTTTTTGGCAAAGACTTAGCTCTTTCAAAACAAAATAAAAGAAAATCCTGAGAACAGTTCCTTGAAGGACATTTTTAAAAAATAAACCTTTCTTGTTTATCTTGGCACTTTCATTTAGGGAATGCTGGGTATTTTTTAAAGGTGAATGCAAAGAGGAAGCACAGACCTGAAAGCCCCACAAGGATCTGGTCTCTGGCAGCAAACCATAAGGAATCCTTCCTAGGAACTCTATGGAGTTGGCAGAAACATTTTCCACAGTGTTTCATGGACTTAAAGCAATACAAATGAAATCTGTTTTAAAAGCCACTAGGGAGGAGATTATCTAGAAAGGTCCTGCACCTCGGTCAGGACAATCCCCAGTAGCAGCACAGACGGGGGGATGGATGGATGGATGGATGGATGGATGGATGGAGGGATGGATGGATGGATGGATGGAGGGATGGATGGATGGATGGAGAGCAGCTCTGTGGAGAAGGACTTTCCAGCTCAAGGCCCATTTGGCAAAAGAGATTTGGGATATCAGTGACCTCTGTGCAGTCCTTCAGTTCCCAAAGGCTGATGTTTATTCTTGGAAACAGAGCTCAGAGTTTCACATTGCAACTTATTTATTCAAGCTGTGGAAAACAAGAAGAAAAACATCAAATGCTGACTCAACCCTTTCCTAATTTTCCAGAATTTTTTCAACTCTGACCAACACAACCATTTGCAGCAGGTATGACAGAATGGGAAGCAGGCAGAGGGGGACAGGAGAGAACCGCTCAACCCCTGCTCCGAGCAGAGCCAGGCCTGTCCCTTCCATGCAGGTGCAACATAAGGAGTTCCAGGTGCCTGCCAAGCTGTAGAAACAGGACATGCCAAGGCCATCCATCTGCCTTTGCCAGGAGGAGGGAACAGGAGACGACCGGTACTGTCGGGAAGGACCAGCAGCCCCGGGATTTTTAACTTCCTGCATGCCAGGAACAAATCCTGTTCGAGGTGCGGCAAGGAGAGACGCTGCCAGGGTTCAAGGTCAGTGCAAAATGTCCAGGCTTTTACACAGGAGCAAAACAGAGACGACGCACAGAAGAGTCTGAAAAGCTTGTGGGATCCCCTGGGATGAAAGGTACGCCCTGAAACACCTCACCCGTCCACCTGGCTGTGTATTGGGGTGATCCAGAACAGATCATTGTGGATACTGAAAAGCTGCTAAGCAGAGAGATTTTCCATCTCCTTGCATTAATTCTGTGAGAATTCTCCTCTGCTATGCAAGCTATGTAAACAGTTAGAAAGGTTTTTGTAAATAACCCTTACACCTGCTGTTTTTCACTCATGTTTTGGGTACAGTAACAATGTTTTTAAATGGGTGTCTTAAGACCTTAGACCAATCACCCCGGAAGGAGTGTGAACACTGTCCAATTGCTTTATGGAACTAGGATATATAAATGACATTGTAAAATTAATAGATAATTCATTCTCTTGCTGGATTGCTGTGCTGCCGCTTGGTCCCTGCTAACTCTACCAACAGATCACATTGTAGCTTTTGACTTTTTATATAATCTAAAAGGAAGCAGGTGACATCACAGAATCCTGGAATTACAGAGTGGTTTGGGTTGGAAGGGACCTTAAAGATCATTTCAACCCCCTGCCATGGGCAGGGACACCTTCCACTAGACAAGGTTGCTCCAAACTCTGTCCAGCCTGGCCTTGGACACTTCCAGGGACAGGGCATTTAACTGAGTTCCTATAAAATATTAATACGTAATTAAAAGCTTGTACCATCAGTGGAATTGCATTTATATAATAGCATTTGATACCAGTGGTGATGGATCCTGTTTCCCAAATTCCGGACTCCCAACATGATCCCCACAGGCTGCCAGGCTAGTCCAATCACTGAGAAGGACAGAGTGTAAGGCCACTGGCTGGACACTGGGGGTTTTCCACCAATAACTGGGCTTGTAACACCAGAGTGGCCATGGGCATCCTTGCATCCCAAGCCCAGTTCAACCCTTCCATAGTCTGTCGCTGAGCTAGCTATCCTGAACACCTTCAGGACATTCTCATTCTGTGGTCATCTTCCTCTGACTGTTCCTGCTGCTCCAAACTAACCTCAGAGCTGGAAAACTCCCACAGGAGGCCAACCTCAGGATGAAAGGAGAGCTGTGCTATGTGTTAACCACAGAGTTACACAATCATTAAAGTTGGGAAAGACATCCAAGATCAAGTCCAACGTTTGACCAAATACTACCATGCCCACTAAACCACAGCACTACACACCCAGTTGTTCACTGAACACCTCCAGGGGTGATGACTCCACCACAGTCCTGTGACAAGACTTAACCACTCTTTCAGTGAAGAATTTTTTCCTAATATCCAACCTAAACCTCCCCTGGCACAACTTCAGGCTGTTTCCTCTTGTCTTGTCCCTTGTACCCTGGGAGCTGAGCCTGACCCCCACCTGGCTGCCCCCTCCTGTCAGGGAGTTTTAGAGAGCGAGAAGATCCTCCCTGAGCCTCCTTTTCTCCAGACAGAATTCCCCCAGCTCCCTCAGCTGCTCCTGGTGCTCCAGACCCTTCCCCAGCACCTTCTCTGGACACACTCCAGCCCCTTGATGTCTTTCTTGGAGTAAGTGGCCCAGAACTCAACACAGGATTTGAGGTGTGGCCTCACCAGTGCCCAGCAGAGATGGATGGTCCCTGCCCCGGTACCACTATTGCTGGTAACAACAGCTTCTTCTGCAGCCACTTGCTGGGTGTTTATAACCCAACAGCACAAATGAAGGGATCACAGTGCTCACACAAGAGGACCTTGGTTTGGTGACAACCCCATTCAAGCGTGGCAGAGCAAAGCCGGTGCAGTGCCTTGCTCCAGTTTCTCTGTTTTCAGAGAAAGATGTATTTCTTTTTTTTTTTCCAATTAACATTAAAACACTAGTTTTTATAAAGTGAGGGATGAAGGAGAGTCACGTAAATGACATAATTAATGCCTGTACATTGACACGAGCTTGAACCCAACTCCTGCAGCAACACGGCTCCCAAAACTGGCTGCCCGTCCTGCCTGCAGAGGGCTCATGGAGCCTCCTGCCTCACACTCAGCAGCAAACCCAGACCCATAGCTCATCTCCAGCATCCTTAGCCCAACACATCCCACACTGCTTTTCCAGCTTACAGCTCCACTGGAGCAGCTGTTGGGAAAGCAGGAGGTCACTGAGCTGGCAGGAAACAGCAAAGACCAACAGCTCAAAGCAGGGGGAGTTTAGGAGATCTTTTCATTAAAAGCAGACAACAGATCTGATGGAAGCCCCGATGGAAGCACAGGATCCGGCGAGTGCTGTGGGGGCGAGGGCAGGTGGCTGCACCCCCGGGGACTCATCCCACCTTCACAAGGGGCACCCAATTAAAGACAGCAAAATTTATGCAAGCAAACGGCTGTGGATGGCTGCTCCCACCTGCTGCGAACGTGCCCATCTGTTAGAGCTTCTCAGCCCTGCAGCATCATCCCCAAAGTTGCTCTCCTGGAGCAATTAGCTGGCTGACGAACTCCTTCCCTTTCCATGGCCTTCTTCTGTCTTCCCTATGGCTCCCCTCCAAGCCCTTCCATCCACCCTGTTAGCTCCAGGGCAGCACTAGAGAAACCAGTTCCCTCCACTGCCTGCTCTCATTCTACTTGGAGCCACACACAGACCCCTGGCAGCTCCGGGATGGACACAGGGCACTTAAGATGCAATGCTGGAGCTCACAGGGACCAAAGCCACCCCAGCCCTTCTGGGTGAGTTCCTCAGCTCTATTTTTGCAACACTGACTGCACTAATTGTCTTACCTTCTTTAGTTCTCCAGATCGAATTCCACTTCACATACTCCATTATTTTACTCAGAAGCAAGGTCAGTCTAATCAGTCAATAATTACCCAGCTCATTCCCTCTCTTTAAAATCGATGCTCTTCTACCTCCCAAGCTCCCAGTGCCCACCAGGTATGCCAGAAATTATTGGAAATCAACACTAATGGCAAAGGCACCATCTTACTCAGCTGCTGGAAAACTTCCCGATCAATACCTTCAGGTATCCTGAATCCAGCAGTGTCTATTTTTGGTATCGACTGTTTAGCAACAAATTGATTTACTGCTGGAATGTTGGAATTTAATCAGCATAAGACACATCATGCGTTTCCCAAAAAAAGAGAAGCGTTTCCCATATATTTGTGTCTTTTCTGCATTATTCTCCCACTTTCCTTTACTAATGCACCAAAATGGTTGAGAGGTTCTGCTCTTCTTTAAACACCTCAAGAAAACTTCAGCGTGTCCTTCAGGCCACTGCTGGGTGGATTTCCTGGTTCCCTGTGACTCCCAGCTCCAGTTTCTGTGACACTGGGAGAGGGTGGGAAAATATTCTCCTCCTCACCACGTATGGGAGAGCAGAGACGAATGTAAATCCATGGCAAGTGAAACTCCAAGAGCAGGAGGTACAGAGAAGTGGTAAGAAACACTGAGGCATGCAGGGACGATAAAGTGCTTCAAATTTATTCTGTGAGCACTTGATATCAAGGAGCAAGATAGGACCATCCAGATGACTGAGTGTCCCTGGTACTGAGACCTGCCCCGAGGGGTCCTTCTCCCAGACTGTGACAAAGATATTTCACACTTCATCCAAACAAATCTTTCTTCCGGGTCTGAGGAACATAAACTAGGCTGAATTTGGGATCACAGACAGCAATTGCAATTCTCTAGGGTTTTAAATGGTCTCATAACAGAGATGTCTGGAGCAATTAAATAATTCCTTTTTGTCCCAAGCTTTAATCACAGGATCATGGACTCACAGGGTGGTTTGGGCCAGAAGTGACCTTCAAAGATCATCCAGTGCAACCCATTGCCACAGGCAGGGACACCTTTCACTAGAGCAGGGTGCTCCAAGCTCTGTGCAATCTGGCCGTAAACACTTCCAGGGATGGGGCAGCCACAGCTTCTCTGGGCAACCTGTGCCAGCCCCTCATGGTCTGACATTTTTTCCCCATATCCAACCTGATTCCACCCTCAGTTCAACACCAGTGTCCTGTGCTGGGACCCCAGAGGTGGAGGCAGCTCCAGGGTGTCTCAGGAGAGTGGAGTGGAGGGGGAACATCCCCTCCCTCCCCTGCTGCCCTCACTGCTGAGGATGAGCCCAGGAGATAGTTGGCTTTCTGTGCTGCCAGTGCCCATGGCTGGGTCATGTCCCGTTTGTCACTCCCCAGAATCCTCCAGTCCTTCTCTGCAGGGACATGTTCTCCATCCATCCCACCATCTCTCCAGCCTTCCCCCAGTCTGTGCTGGCACTGGGGATTGCCTTGACCCTGGTGCAGGACCTTGCTTTTGGCCCAGTTTAACTCCATGAGGCACTCATGCTTTTGGCAACTTTATTCCTGACACTTCAGTATCCTAAGGCACTTTACCCATCCCTCCCCAGGTCCCAGGACACACCACAGCTCTTTCCAAAATCAGACACACCCCAAATGCTGTATTTAAATTGTTCCAGATGAGAGAGTGAGTCTATGCCCATGAGGGGCCCTATGATTGAGCATCCCGAAGGATGGGGAAGAAGGAGCACCTGATGGAGGGACTGGGTCCTGTGGGAGCCAGTGAGCTTGTACCCCACTTCTGTTCCCCCTATTGGCCCGTGGGTTTCCCTGCCCCTTTCCTGGCTCCGGTCCAGAGAGCTCCTCCTTGCCCATTCTCCCACTGGCCCTGTCCCTTTGTCCTTTTCTCAGTTTCCCTGTTGGTTCCCTTACCCAGCCCCTCCTATGTACCACCCCTGTGCCCTCAGACCGTTGGTCCCTGATGTTCTCCCCGCCCCTGTATAAAAACCCCCAGACTCTCCATCGTTCAGACGTCTTTGCCTCTGGACACCATTCATGAGGGGGCTGGAATAAACCTGCTCTGTGGAATTCTCTGCAGAGACCCCTCCCGTCTCTTTGCCATCGGTTTGTGGCAGAAGCTGGCCAGGGCGTGATTCACCCCAGCAGTGGCTTACAACAAGTGGTGCCCAATGTGAGGTGAGGCTGGACTACGACAGGGTCCAGCACTGGAGGGAAGTCCTTCACCCCTGCACAAGGTGATGCAGATCACACACAGTGAGCCCATTTGGACAGAGAGACACAGGGATTTGTGCAGAAAGGAAGCCAGCTGGTGAATTGTGGAAAAGTTATTTTTAGAGTTATACATTTCCATGATAAAGAGCAAGTATTACCTCTGGCTAAAAACCTTTTATAGCACTGGCAGAAAAAACTGACCAGAAGTAGTTCTACCTCCCAGAGCTTCAGCTGGGAGTATGCTTGAGATGCTGCTGTTGGTACCCAAAGCAGCAAGTGTGAAATAAAGGCTCAAAATGCACCCACAAAGAGTTCAGACACCTGAACCTGCTGAATCCAGATTTTTTTCCTTTTAAAAAAAAGAAAAGGCATGATTTATATTTTTAAACACTGACTGAAGTGCAGGGAACTGTGTGATTTAATTCAAATCATCAGGTCCCAGCAAGGACAAGACACAGGCAGGTCACAGTAGCTAGGAAGGGCTTTAAGGACATCTGGCAGCCACTGTCAGCTGCAGCCACTGTCAGCTGCAGCCATCATCCCTGCATAGTGGTTGTCTGGCAGCTTCTTCAGACTCCACTAACTCATGGAAATGGGATAGCCCAAAATTCCAAGTTGGAAGGAAGGTATAACCCACAGGCTGCCCTGTAAATTTGAGAGATCCAAATAGCTCATTCTCACGGAAAGGTCAAAAAGGGGAAAAAAATCCACCTCACAGTGCTGGGTACTTGTTCAAGGATCTTTTCATATAGCCATGGACTTGCAGGGTGGTTTGGGTTGGAAGGGACCTTAAAGCTCTTCTCATTCCAATCCCCTGGCATGGGCAGGGACACCGTCCACCAGACCAGGTTGCTCTAAGCCCCTTCCAACCCGACCATGAGCATTTCTAAGGATGGGGCAGCCACAGCTGCTCTGGGCAACCTGTGCCAGGGCCTCACCACCCTCATGGTACAACATTTCTTCCTTATGTCCAGTCCATAATTTATTGCACATGATGGCAGCAGCAAGACAGAGTTTGGTCCATCCATCTCCACCTGCACACAGGTCTCCAAACACAGGAGTGAGCCAGCTCCATGCCTGCATGTGAGATACTTTTGCTGGACTCTCTTCCATAATCTCCATCCCAAGGCTGACTCGCTGCCTTCTATCTTTCACTTGTTAATTTACCAAAATCAGAAACAACTTGTTCCTGATGCAGCTCTGGAGCAGAAAACACACCTGCCACTGGCTGGGGACCTCCCTCCCCGAGCAGGGGGAACAATTGGCAGCCTCTGCCCAGTGCATCCTCACCCATTGACTCCGCACTCTCCAGGCGCCATTTGGGAGCTGTGTGCCACGGGAGTCACATGCCACGTGAGTTTGTGTGCTGTGGGAACTGTAGAAGCCACGTACTGTGGGAGCTGCAGGAGATGTGCACGATAGGAGCCATGTGCTGTGGGAGCTGCATGTTTTGGGAGCTGTGTGGGACCTTTATGCCAAAGAAACCATGTGCAAAGGGAGCAACACATTGTGGGAGCTGTGTAGGAGCCGCGTACTGTGGGAGGTCTGTACCATGAGAGCCGTGTGCCACGGGACCCATATTGCATGGGAGCTGTGTGCCACAGGAGCTGTGTGCCATATGGGTTCTGTGCCATAAGAGTTTTGTGCCGTGGGAGCTGTGTGCTGGGGGAGCTGTGTGCCGTATGAGCTGTGTGCTGTATGAG
>VXBT01005254.1:116581-189901 GCA_013400235.1 Oriolus oriolus | reverse complement strand
GACAGGCACCGGGACGGGCCGAGCCCGGCACTACCCCTCCTACTCTGGCTGCGGCCCTGCCGAGGCCCCGAGATCCCCCAAACCCCGCCGGGGGCAGCAGCGCCGGGGGATTTTTTAGTCTAGCGGCAGAGACTTCTCCTGGAGAAACCCCAAAAATAATGGAGATGGGGTCTGAGGGGAGGGGGTGGTTTCTGCTGTAAATTAAAAACTCCTTGGGAAAAATAAAGCTGCAGAACAGCTCATTTTCTCAGTGATTGTAGTTCATAGAGTGGGCCTTGCCTCAGGGCTGCAATCTCCACTCATGCTTTTGGGGGGACTGTGGGCTTGGCTATGGGGCTGAGGAGCAGTGCTCAGAAGCTGGTAAGCCAACCAGTCTAGATTTTCTTTTAGGAAGAAAGAAGAAGACTCCAACCAACAAAAACTTCCCTTCTAGTCAGATGGCATTGTGTAATTCTAGGGGGCTGAGAGGGGTTCGATGTAGATAAGTATTAGTGGACCTGTTTTAGGAGAGGGGAAGGGCAGAGCACACCAGGAGGAACGGTGGATTGTTACATTGCCTCCGCTGGTGCCAGCCTTCCCCTGTGCCTGACGTGGCACTGCAGCTTCACAGCCAGAACAGGCCCAGCAGTCCCTACGTTCTCATGGACGGCATCAGACTTCACCTAAAATCCTCCAGGAGAAGACAAAACAAATTCTGGAGTACAACACTTCTCTCAAGGCACTCCATGTTAGTTAGAATCAGCTGTGCTTAGTGTACAGGTCAGTGGGAATACCTGGATTTATCTATTCTCTCCTCAGAGCCAAGCAGTCAGTTCAGCTTTCCCTTGTCTATTCTGATGCCAGCCACTGTCTTGCTCCTCAGATGGAAAAGGTCAGGCAGGAATGTCAGGAAGCATATCTAATGGAATCTTGAACTACATTCAAGTACTACCCTAATCTTTTCTCAGAGACCTGGGACCATAACTACTGAATGTTACTGGCAGTAAGGCTTCTTCCCAGCTGGGTGTTCCTGTATCCGAGGCTCTGCAATGTGGCTGGACACACAGGTAAGGGCAGGGCTCAGAAACTGCTGGCAGTGAGGTGGAAGTTTGTTTTGGCAAGTGCTGTCACCTTCCTTGGATGCTGGGGAACAGGCCAGGGCAGAGCTGTGGGTCAGTGGAACCAGCCCTGCTCCAGCAGTGCTGTCACCATGTCACTGCACTGGGGCAAGCACAAATCTGTCACCTTTAATCCGCCACAGAACAGACGCAACTCAGACATTATAGTTTAGGCATGCAACATGTCATAGGTAACAAAATGGATTAGATAGCAGTGTATATTAAATAAATCTTTGTGAGTAAGTAAAAAAGATCACAGAAACAATTGCTGAGGAACACATCTGCAGGCTCAGGTCTAGAGCTGGTTGGGTTTCCTCTTAAACAGCAGCAGCCAAATTCACCATGGACAGATCTGCACCAGAAGGACATGTGCAGTGGGAAGGAGTAAAATCCCATTAATGTTTATGCTCAAACCAGGTCTGCCTTCTTGGTGGTACAGAAAGTGCCTTTAGAGTCGGTGCAGTTAGAAATGAACAACCCCAGTGTTAATTAGGTTCATTAGCAAGTGCACACAAACAGGAGCCAGCAAAGAGCTGTGTTCCAGAGTGCCAGATTTCATTCAGAACGCCTCCATTGCAAACAGGAATGAGGAAAGGATGGAAAACGAATCACTGTACAGAGAGAATGACAGGGTTCAGCACGTTCTCCTAAAAGGCTTAATGCCAACCCCAGCCCAGATGCTTTGTAGCACATGTACAGCTTGGCAGTAACGAGGCAGTTTCGGTAGAACAGAGATCTGGACATGCTGTGTCAGGGCTCTGCTGTGCCTTGACGTTCTTCTAGTACTTATACAAAAATGCAACATCCAGCCCATACTTCTGGATACAGAACAATAGTGATGTGCTTAATGAAGAGAGTTGCTTTTGAGAGATAGCCCGTGGAGAGAAAGCTTCCAACAGAGCTCTCTCCTACTCTCCTAATGGCTTAGGAAAACAAGGCTCAGCGTGCTTTGAAAAAAAAGTCTGGTATGAAATTCAGAAAAATGCTCATTTTTCCAAGTATATGATATTTAATTGTAATGAAATAAAATCTGAAAATGTCTAAATCAATTAAGAAGTAAACATGAGTTGTAATACTATACCTGTAAAATGATTAATTCCATTCATTGTCATTAGAAATTGTGTAAAATATTTATTAAGGGCTTTGCCTACAGAGGCACAACATAAATAGAGTAAGTCCTGCTGAAATGTGATCAGTTCTCAGCTGCTGTGGGAACATCAGCAAGGCCACCCCAGGTGACAGTCTTGGCCTCAGGGCTCGGCTCCCGCGCTGCCAGGCTTTGCTCCAGAGCCCAGTGCCGGGCAACTGCTCTGCCACAGTCCCTCGGAGTCCCTCAGGCAGGTGCCAAAGCCAGCAGAACGTGCTTGGAGAGGGAACAGGCGCCACAAAGTTAATCCACCCCTTCAAACCCTTGGGCATTCTCTACGGCCATGAGGAGCTTCTCCCGCAGATCCTCGAAAGATTCATACAGAGGTAAGTCTAGGCGGTTAAAGCTGGAAGGGACAAGGAAAGAGTCACTTAATAATCCATGGGAAAATAGAGTTTTAAAGGACTAGAAAAGGTTAAATAATTGGGGTCTTGATTAAGAATGCAGCTTGTGGTCCACAATGTTCCCTGCACACCTCACACCTGCCCAAGGTGAGCACTCCAGTAACTGTGTGCTGCCTTGCTTTGCAAAGGTGGAAGCAGGAATTTGGTAAAAATCACTTAGGAGAGGAAAAAAGCCAACAGAAAGCCCCTCACTGTATTTAGATGACGGAAAACAATCTTTGTCAAAAGACTGATTTCTTGAGGCTCAGCAAAGATATTCTGGATTTAGAGGACAGACCCTTTGCTCTCTGAGGGGAAAAAAGCTTAAACATCCAAGAGAAAGTCTTCCAAAGGTAACAGCTAGCAGAGAATTGGAACCCAAAGAGAATGGCTTGATTTTGAAGTGTGTTCAGGGTAGTGGTGTTGTGCTTGTGTTTGGTGGGGGGGGTTGTGCTTTTGTTTTCAGGTTTGTTTTTTTAATTAAAGCTCATTACTCTATAGAATGATTAGTTTCACAGAAAGACCCCCAGTCCGTACTGGCAGTCAACAACATAGTTTTCCAATTCAGCACACTTTTTCTTTAAAAAGCCACATTCCTGAAATGTAACAGAGCAAGACAGATTTGTACTGCATGCTTTCAATGTTTGCAAAATCTATAAACCAGAGTTAAATTATCTTATAACCTTATATTTGATTTGAAATCTCCAATGATTTATGGACTTTCTATGGCAGTTTGGTGATGTCTGACTTGCTGTAGTTCATTACATCCACTTACTAGGATGTGGGAAATAAAATAATATACTTCAGTTTCTCAGTTTGTGAAGGCACTGGGGACCTACAGGATCAAATGCTGTTTGATGCAGAGCTGAGCATGGTCAGCAGCATGGCCCTTCTGGCAGGAGCAGCTCTGGAATTTATGCTTTGGTGACTTACCAGGTGTGAGCTCGGGGCAGCTTATCAGGACTTCCCCACTGCTCTATTGTAAACAGCTGAGGACCATTTGAACCTGTGTGAAAATGAAAACTGTATGAAACAGAAACTGCTGGACACTAGAGAGACTGCCTAAACATTATTTTTAACATGAAATGTTGGCATCAGTTGTGGGCTGGATTTTTCACCTGTTACAGGTACATTAAAGCAACAGGAATTTCTTTCCAAGCCTGGTGAGTTGGTTTCAGAGCTTGTGTAATGCCAAGGAAGTGAGCTCAGACATCAGCATTTAAAACTCAGTGCTATGTGGGGGTCAGAGGTTGGCTGGATTTCCCACTGTGCCACAAGCAGCTCACCATAAAGTTCAGCAAATCCGTTCATAGGCACACGTGATGTCCCGGTCACAAACTGCAGGAGCCGGATCCGTTTCTCAGCATCCATCAGCAGAACAGCCTGTTGGCAAATGGACACCATCAGCCTCATCCTCCTACCCTGGCCTGGACGGGCAGGGCTAAAGAGCAGCCCAAAGCCAGCATGAATCACCTTTTGTATGAGCCAGCTCTCAGGACATAATGGATTCTCTCTGCTCCAGGTCTCATTTGTGGGCTGCTCTGGCAGGAGCTACATCTGCCCTCACCTGAGTGAGGTGGGAGCAAGTCCTGCCCCCCAGCACAAACCCCCCCATTCTTAGCAGTTTTCATGAAGAAAAATTATTGCAAAACAGGGCAGTAACTTACAGGACCAGACAGAGGTGGTGCCCAGTCTTACCTTCCAGAACCACTGGATAACGGGATGATTTGGGCAGTAACCATTTTTGTAGATGGTGTGTTGTCTCCAGTCATTGACATCAACATCACCAAGGCCACACATCAGTAACTGCAGGAAAGCAGAACGGCGGGATGTTAATGAGGATGTGTTTCCCTGCACTCCCAAGGTAACAAGGTGTCACTGCCCCTCAGGGCTCTGACCTTCAGTCATTTATGCACATACAGGATAGTCAGAGCTTTCACAGGCACACCCCCAGCCACCTCCCTGAGTAAGTGCAGTTCTTTGCATGTCATGAATAGATTTATTAATTAGGGAGCAACATCTAATTTCCAACTCTCAGCAAGGCAGCTGTGTCTAAACATTCCCTTAGGGAGAGGGATGGATGACTGAAGAACTCAGAACATGGCACATCTGTCAGAGAGCTGTCAGCTTGGGGCACCAAATTGACTCACCTCCAGTTCATTTTCATCAAAAATTTTAATCAGATCAATAGGAAGCAGTTCTGTGAATCCCTAAAAGGAAGAATAGCAAAGTTAAAACTCTCATCCCACATAAATCCTAATTAAAAACATCAATGACCAAATTACTTCAAGCTCAAATAATTAAACTTGAAAGAGAATGACCTTATTCTCATAAGGGAAAGACGACAGATTCTTACACAAGATAAAACTGTAAAATCATAAAACTTAAGTATTCCATTTGCATTCCTTGCCAAGCTCCCCGCTCCCTTCACACAGACACCGGTGGGTAAGAAGTCTGCATTAGAAAAAAAATCCCTGTTTTTGTGAAAAAAAGGACCTAAAGAGCCTGACCTCCAGAAAGGCATTCATTTGTTTCTGCACTCTGTTGACAAACCGCCACTGGATGACCAGGCTGCAGAGAGAAACAAAACCCCATCAGAAACACAAACTCATTAGCAGGTCTCAGCCAAGTATTCAGGGATTTCAGCAACCCCAGTGCTCTCAGTTTGTCATTTGCAACTTCACCAAGTTCAGGAAACTGAGCAGCTTTTGCCAGTTGTTCCAGTTTATTGGCTGGTGACTGATGGAATTTTGAATAAATAAACCAAAAACCCCAGTGACTACAACTAAATTACAGTGGGAATATTTTCACTCCTGTAAGTACCTATGTGAGCAGACATTTTATTCTTCCAGAACACTGAATAATTAACAATTCCCAGCAAAGCCTACAAGCTCTGAGGAGAGCTGTCAGGACACAGCACCTCACCTATAAATGAAGAAATAAACTGCAGCATCAAAGGGACACCTTGCTTTCAGTACCAGCCACCCACAGCACAAACACCTCACAGGTGCAGACATAAAAAATCAGTTCCAGGCATGGAATTGGTCCAGGTCCAGGCATTGGAAATGAATTCTCAATTTGCACAAAAGTAGCAATTTTAATGCCTTTCACCTCAGAAAAAGCTCTCAATAAAATCACATGCAGGTATAACTGAATTATGTATTTTACATCCTGGTA
Source organism: Oriolus oriolus (assembly GCA_013400235.1). NCBI lineage: Eukaryota > Metazoa > Chordata > Aves > Passeriformes > Corvidae > Oriolus > Oriolus oriolus. The sequence continues at coordinate 184,097 of VXBT01005254.1, read as the reverse complement.
GGCAGAAAAACTGAGAAAGCTGAAAATTAGGCCTAATTTCAGATTTGGCCAATTTTTGGTAGGAACACTGGCACTGGAATCCCGGCTCTGGTCTGTGACTGGCAGAGGAGGACAATGGGATGAGGGCCAAGACCTTCTGGCTCATCTGAACTTGAGCCAGATGTTGGAGAAGCACGTTTCCACAGGGGGGAAATTTCAGGAAAACCAAGCACGTAATTTAATTTACTCTTTATTCTTATATCTGACTGGATATAACCAATGTTAACAGTAAGATTTTTTCCCAGTGATCTCTGATGCTCTTGTGCAGTACAAACTACAGGAATTGCAGCAGGGTCAATTTTAAGTATAACTGCTCTTCCTTACTCTCAGGCATATTCCATAATGATACTTACTCAATGTATTCCCGTTTATTTTCATTCGTTACCATGATTTCAGACCCATTGGGCTTCAGGTCCACTTGATATGTCTGTATTTCAGACAAAAAAACTGTTATTTGAGGACATCTTTCTCCCAGAACCCACTCCCCCCTGAGCAGTGTTTTGCAAGCAGTATCAGGAAATCATTAGTAAATTGATTTACACTTTTGAACAAAGTTGCACTGACAGAAGGGAAAACTGGCAGAGGCTGGCTATTTACTAATAATTTTATTATAATTATCATTTATAATGATAAATTATATATTTATATAAAATACAACCACGAAATATGTACTTTATATACACAAAATTATAATAGTTATTATTTATAATAAAATAAGCTAAATCACATACTGAAATTGCCCAAAACCCAACCAGTGTATGACAAAACCTCTCCATCCTGTGACTTCAATACTCTCCCTAGTTCTCCATGTAATCCATAACCTTATACTGCTTCAGGAAAAAGGCAGTAAGCACTGGAAAGTGGATCAGAATGTTTTTGACAGGACATTGAGTGCATGGTTTGAAATGTTGGAGTCAGTTTTTATAAAAGGCCCTGTAGTCTCCAAGTCCAGTTGTACCCGGAGCCAGGATCTAGTAAACAAATCTCAGAAGTAAACAAAGGGAAGATGCTAAAAAAGGTCATAAAAGCCTCTAAGCAAATTAATTTAACTTAATGTCTACAACATTTTCATTTGTAATGGAGAAAGATACCCGTAGGCTGTAACCCTTTTAAACGTGGCAGCTTCCCCCCATCGTACCAGCTGCCTCTGTGACAGGCACTGCAGAGAGCACCTCCCTGCAGCCTCGGAAACCCAAACATGGGCTCTGACCATGTCCCAGCTGGACTGTGCAACACCTTTATTCCTCCTCATTGCAAGTATTTTACTCAGCTCCATGTCCAGCTTGTCCCAGAGATGTCACGGCTCCCTGACAGGAATGTGGCACCCCCAGTCCCAGCTGGGAACACAGCAAAGTGAAGGCTGATCAGTGACATTCGTCACCATGAGACTCTGCTCAGTACTGAGGTACTTGTTGGCAACAACCAGTCCTAAGATGTAAATAACCTTTACATACCTGTCCGAAGTTTTCCTCATCTATGCAAAACATGAGATCCAGCTCTGTAGGGTCATTTTCCAGGATCCACTTCAGAGAGTTGTAGTATTCGCTATCCTAGGGCAGATCACAATTAGGCAGTTTGAAAAGGGGCAATTAGTGCAGAGTTCTAGAAACCCAAGGGCATGCGAGCACTGGCACATGTTAAATGGGGTCTTACCACTGACTCCATGTCTTTGAGAGTTATGGGCTTCCCCAGCATCATCTTGTAGAAAGGTCTGATGAAGAAGCCTGTGAGAGAGAGGAGCGCGTTACCTGCCCTGCTCTGCACCTGCACATTTCATAAAGGTACAACTGCTCGAGGGCACCACCCCTGGCATTTCCTGTTACCTCCTGACTGTAACAGCCCTGCAACTGCAACAGCATCACAGCAGCTCAGGTTTATTTAGGCACAGAAAGTCCAATTTTTCACTTTCAACAATTATCCGCTAACTACCATACTCCACTGACCACCCTAACATTAACGGCAGAGAGAGCCAAGAGAGAGGGGAATTGACCTCAGGGCACTGTATCCCATTTTATGAATCACCATTCAATTCCCAATAGGTCCAGTCCCAGACTGTCCCCAGAACCTGGGGCTCTAAAGCAGGCACATTTCCTTCCCCAAAGCCCAGTGGCAGCAGCAGGGCAGGAGCAGGACTCACCGTCCAGCAGCTTCCCGTGGTACACAGCCAGGCCGGCCACCCGGCCAATGAATGTGAAGTACGACAGATGGTCTTCGTTACAGAGACCTGAATTAGGATTAATCTGAAGTGTATAGTTGTCCCTTTTTGGGGGAAAGAAAAAAAATAGCTAAAGAACCATGTCTTTAAATAAGCAGATACTCAGATATGTTAGTAAGTACCTTGTGCTTAGGGGCATTTCCCTTCAACAGTGTCAAGGGGCTGTGTCCAAGTCCTTTCCAGTCTGTCCCACACTCCCCAGAGGGGCTGAGCCTGGTGCTGCCACCACGGAGCCACTGAGGGCTGACACAGCAGCAAACCAAACCCACTGTGAGCAAGAGATGCCCTCTCTCCCTTGCACTAATGGACTGCTCCAAGATTTTAAAGCTGGGCAGCCCCCAGTTTAAAGTTCTTGGAGGCTGCTGTTGGGGAACTCCTGCAGCGCAAATGAGCAGCTGCGTTCGAGCTCGCTCTACAGTGGTGCTGGAACTCTGGGCAGCAGATGAAAGAGGCTTTTCTGTGACATTGGCCCCTTCACCATTACTGACCTCCAAAACTGCAGTTTTGCTGCCCTGGATATTGTCTGAGCAATGGAAATGTTTTCTGGGCTCTCAAGGAGAATTCCAAAGGCTCTCTGAAGGGCAGCAGGAACAGGGCAGTGGGGCTGCCCAGGGCACCCTAGGAAGGAGGAGCTACCTCTGCCCAGAGCAACTTTGCCTCTTACATGAAATCTAATGTATATCCCTTGAGAACATAAATATTTAATGGACACTTACGTTGCTGAGTATTCAAAGAGACCATAGTAAGGATTAAACATCTCCTTGGACAAGAGAAAAAACCACTCTCTGGCCACACCTCCATAGTCAAGTCCTTTTTCTGACTCAAATTCAATCCAGAGCCTGGCTTTTAGTACATCAGGTCTCTTCACGGACATGATTCTTCTGTAGGACTCCTCAAAAATGTTATTTCTGTGTAATTTCATCTCAAATCTGTTGGGTATGTCAGCCTGTGTCAAAGAAGATTAGATTATCCTTGTTAGTCTCAAGAAACAAGTTTTTGGGCAAATTACTGACTGGTGACAGCTCAATGACAATCAGACACCTGGTGTTCCAGTTCCCCATGTTTTTATTTCCCAGTGCTCTCTCAGTCCACAGGTTGAGAGCATGGGGGGAACTGGGCCACTTCTAGAACAGTGCTGCAGACTTCTGTGGTAAATATTAGATAAAAACAACAAGAAAAGTAACAAACAAACAACAAAAAGGGAGAAAGATTGACTGTGCTCTACTTTAAGGGCATTTGCATTCATCTAGAAAAATGTGAGCCCTAAAGACTTAGAAAAGCTTTTTGTTGAGAAATCCATCAAATTCAAATTTTGATTTCTGTTTTTGGGTCCTACTTGAGCCCTTCAGGAGCAGCACAATGGAGTAACCTGGCAGGTGTGTCCTGCAGCCCCCCCGTGCTGGTTCTACTCACAGGTTTCTTTAACTTCTTGCGGAAATAGTCGTATTTCTGCTTGAACTCCCTGGAGTACGGCACTGCCTGTTGGGAGCAGCGGGAGGACACATCATTCCAGCCACTCAGTTTGATACCCCACAGTGTTTAAAAGCAATGTACAGCCCTGCTACCCACACATTGTGCCATGCGCTCCCCTAAACCCACCCATGAGGGACAGCAGCCAGGAGAGATTTAAAAATCCCACAAAATTACATCATTTTACTCTGATGATAATATGACTTTACTACAGCCATTAAATAATCTTTCTACGTGTTTCCTTTATTTAAACACAACATGAAATGCAATTTAAGTAATTCTGTTTGTCGTGGCACCAGAAATATTATTACTGAAAGCATTCAATGAATCCTTAGTGCTTCTGTGAAGTGGATTAGCTCCTGCTTTCCCTTACAAACCAACAAACCAACCACTGTCAGTCACTCAAGGAGACCATGACCATCTCATTTCCTTCAAACAAACTTTCTCAAATAGTCTCTCCTGTTTATGCTCAGCATTTCTGGGGAGAGACCTATTAACACTTTGCACAGTCCTGTGTGTGAGGACCTCCAGTTTTAAATGCCTGATAAATGGGTAAATCCCTCTAAAAGCAACTATGGTCAAACAAGTGATTATTATTGATATTATTAATAAGCAATTGGAATAACACCATGGAGCAGACTCATCTGGTCCCGAGGATTTACCCAGAATAAAAAGGTACTCTGGGCACCAGGAAACATCTTGGGATTGGAAGTCTGATCACTCAGAATACCATAAAATGGCATAAACCAGCATAACTCAGCATAAAACCAGCATAAAAAGTCAAAGAATCACTCTTTGATGTTTTTAAAATTTGATACTAAAGTAAAATGTTGTGTTTATTTTTTTCTAAGGCTGATATTCTGAAATGTCTGTTTACCTGCAGGAAGTTTTATGTCTCTTAAATTGACCGACACACTTTTTGTCTTTTTTTTCACACTTTGAATCCACATGGGCCCACCTCTCTTCTCCCAAGTGTCAACAGCTTTTTATTGTCCAGAGATCCCAAAATTAGTAGAACAATGTGTCAGCTCAGTAAAATCCTACTGTTAGTAATGACCCAGGTGATGGGTAAATAGGAGCACTTCTCCATAGGCATCCCCAAACCCTCAACAATCTGGGAGGCTGCCCAGAACTTGGTGTGACATTCCCAGCTTCTTCTGACTTAGGATGTGGACCAGCAGAGCTTCTGCTTCCCAAGCTGCCCATTCCTGATCAGGGGAGCAGGCAGGGCCTGCCGCGGTTCCAGCTGTACCCGAGTCAGGGCATGCAATGGAAAATCCCACAGTACTTACCGGGCCCGTGATGGCTGGGTTCTGCAGCCTGGGGTCTTCCCACTGGGTAATTTTATTATCTGCAAATAACAAAAGAAATGATCCCATGGCTTCTCTGGTACCGCACTGTGAATTTCTGTTGGTTTTTTTCTCCCTAGCACTGCACAGCTCTGTCAGGGTTAGCAAAGGCTCGTGTCCCCTCGCCCTCCCCAGCCCCAACACACTGTTTAGTTCAAAACATTCACTCAAAAACACAGAACTACCCCAGAAGCCAGGGAATTTGCACTGCCTTGATGGCAATGTCTGCAGGAGTGAGTGAACATGTTCATTTGAACATGGGCCGGGATTGGAGATACACGGCCTGACAGGTAAAGGAACCCAAAACTTTTGGCATAAGTTACTGTTTGGAAATTACTGACACCATAAGTTACTGTTTGGAAATTTTGCATAGACAGCTAAAGTATCATACTTTTAAATTTGGGGGGAATAACATTTTTCCTAGACTCTCATTTAATGAGAAGGTAAAGGGAGGCAGAACTGTCCTGTTTTGGTGCAAGAGATCACCCAGTTATGACCAACAGAGATGCTGGCAGTGGCACAACACAGCCCAGTTTTTTCCATCTACAACTTTGAAGAACACCAGGAGGATGACAGGAAAGGTTCTACAGGACCATGGTGGGACTCCCCTTCCCTGCCTCCAGACAGCTACTCCTCCCAAGATTCTGAACACGACGGAATCACAACAAAACAATGGTGTTGCAACAATAAGACAAATGCTCCAAACCCCATCCCAGGTGCCACCTGCAATGGCGAGGTGCCACAGCCTGCCCTCCCTCTGTTTGTTACAGACACTGCTCTGGGTTAGGAACTGGTAATCAGGAGTCAAGATTGTATTTTCCAAGTTTCTACAACTGGAAAAGCTCTGTAAGTTTTGAGCATCCCAAGCTGGTTTAAGAAAAACTGGGATCTGAAAGGGGTCGTTCAGCAAATGTTAACTGGAGAAAATTCCAAAGGATTGCAAGCACATTTCAAGGCATTTGATCTATTAGTTAATTTAATAGTAAAATACTGTTTTATTTCTCTTCACACATTAAGGCTATTTATCACTTATGGGAATGCTGGAGGGCTGCCAGCCTGAGCTCCAGAGACCCCAGAGATGCACGGAGCGGAGCTGCCGTCAAGGTGGGACACCCAGCCCAGCCCTTTCCATCTTCAACCCCTTCACTGGAATTCCCTTCTACAAAGTCCTCTGGTCACCTTCTTGACACCAACAGCCCCAAATCACAGTGCCAGTTTTCTGTGAAATCAGAGGTAACACAACTGGAAATGACTGACAGGGTGTCAGCTCTTTGCTCTCTGTACTTCAGAGTGTGCAACGCCACCAACAAATCTCAGTGAAAGTTTCTTTACAGAGTCTTATAGGGACTTCATATTAAAAATGGTGTTCCAGGGCTACAAGGGTCTGGCATGAACCACTCCACCTGGAGCTGTAGCTCAGGATTCTGTGTCTTATCTCAAGTGGACGTGGATAAACTCATTCCTTTTGCAGAACATTTTCAAAAGTCTCAACATTTTCAAAAATTTCAAAAACTTGAGTCTTCCCACCAATACAAATCTCTGTCATAAACCAGGCTCTCAGGCCTTTGAGGATTCCCTCTTTTCCCTTCCTTTCCAAGGGGCCCAGTATTTCCCTGAAGTCTGGGACCCCCTGCCAGATACAGAACTCTCACAGCCAGACATTCCCAGTGCTGATGGCATCAGAAGGGTTACTCCAGGTTGGACTTAGGCACTCCTGTCAGTACATCACAGGGTGAGGTAGCTCATGACCAGGTGATGGTATTTTTCATGCCCTTTTCAACCCAAATTCCGCTAATTATTCCCACTCTAAGTAACACTTTGCAATTCTCCTTACACAGCCTCTGCCTGCACACTGCAGTGGCCATTTGCTAGACTCACTCTGACTTCCTATCCCATTCCAGTGAGTCCCTCTCCCCTCTCCTGCCCTGCTGCTTCCTGCTGAACTAAGGAGTGCCTCCCCCTAATTCCTTGTGTAAATCATTGATGCATATTGTGAATATCACCACGTGCTGGTGGATGTGGACAGATTTTGAGGGGAACCCATTCAATGTATTCATCCCCCTTGTCCATGAATCACTGGTAACTGTTGAGAAAATGGTTGCAGAATGGCTGTTTTCCCTCCTGATCCCTTCCAAAAAGGTAGATAGCATGTGCCTGGGAGGCTCCCGGGCATGGCAGCAGTGTGTGTGTGCTGCAGAGAACAGGGAACACCAGTGTCTCCATGGAAGGTAAGGTGACGGGGGCAGCTGAGGGCCCAGAGAGCCAGGGAAGGGGGTTCACTGTCACACACAGCCTCTGGTACCAGTAACCCCTGTGTGCTGCACCAGTACTCAGTGTTTCTGGTCCCTGTGTAACAGCAGAGGGGCTGTGCTGGCTGCAGGAGACTCCTGCAGTTTCTCCCAAGGATGAGAAAAACATTTCAAAAATAGGACAAGCAGCGTTGGAGAATTATGCAGCAGAGTTACAAAACGTAGCAGGGAAGCAGGACATGACCAGCAGCTGACTCTGTCTGACTTGTTCTGCTGGTTTTGTGTCCTGGCAGTGGCACTGCTCAGGAGCCCCCTGCCCTCCAGGCCCCTCAGCCTACCCACCACAGCAGCGCTCGGGCACCAGGCTGGGACCAAAGGGACATTTGCTGAAAACAGGCAGCATTACCAAAAGCTTCCCTAAACTTTTGTGAAAACTGCTATATAAGAAGCTAAATCCACTCAGATCAAAAGAGACTAGAGGGAAAATTCAGATGCAAATAAATTTTGCTTCCTAACAGTTACAAATTCTTTAAGGAATTCTAATTAATGTATGACTTTAACATTCCATTTTAGGGACTAACACATGCTCAAATAGCTTTAGGAGACTGGAAAATTAAAGCTTTTTAAGAGAGGTTGGGAGGCCCAGCAGCTACACAGGTGTTTTAAATGGGATAGTTTTATCCTGTGACTCCGTAGTGGCAGCAGTTTAGAATCACTGGCCATAGTTACATTTCCAGATCTCTGCTGGGAAAAACAGTTACAGAAGGGATAAAGGATAATAACTCTGTACTGAAAGTTTGGAAGAGGTTCATCGGGTGCTTGATGAGTATCATTTCTAATGTTTAGTTAAAAGTATTTATACCATTTCAAGATTGGTATTACTTTAGAGGCAGTCTTTTAATAATGACTTAATACTGTCATGCCTACGGACAAGCATGGGAGTCAGTGACACTGAGGGACAAACCTAATTCTGTCAAACATAGGTAAGTTTAGTGCACCCTCCTCTGATGGTTATGACAGTTAGCTATGGCTGTGAAGAAATGTCTCATTATAAGTCTTAAAATCTTGAAAAAAAAAACAAAACAAAGAAAAAGTAAGAAGACCCAGCCCAGGCTTTGTGGGCTGCTTTGTTTCCAAACACCAACAAAACTCACACAGCAGTTCTGAGATGCTCTAGGAAGACAAATCTACAATGAAACATCACTTACACTAGAACTCCACTAACAGAACTGGAGAATATTAATGGGCTGGTGCAGTTTCACATGCTCTAAATAGGAAATAAGATCAGAATCAGCACTGCCACAGACCTGAAAGCAGAGGCAAGTACTTCTCAGTGCTAATTGCTCCACTGCCTATATGTGGAGCTGTGGCTACAGGATCTTTTCTCATCTTATTTTCTATTCCTAGTGTATATTTTAATTTATTAAGTGCAAGTAAGCCATGGGATCATCAACAACAACAACAACAAATTCAAAATATCAACAAGAACAAAAGAAACCACAGAGAGGAAATGTTAATGCTTCACAAGTCAGAGAGGGACAAAGCTTGATGAGCCAATTAAAGCAAGTTTCCAGTGAATGTACAGTACCGTAGGAGGGCACTAAGTCTCTGGTATCAATGTCTCCACATATCAACACCTGGCTTCCTAAATGAAGAGTAAAATCACAAAGCTTTCACTTCAATACTTAGTACCTCCCTTTGTCTATTTGCTCTAGTACCTGAGTGCTTACTTACTATGGTCTATATAAAACGTTCTTCCATCCAGGTGTATTCTTTCCTCCCAGCCAGGCTGGAAATGGGAAATAAAAACAAACAAAAGAGAGAGTAAGTGAAATGTACTGTACCAGTCTCACACAGCCTGAAGCAGTGCACTGCCCACACCTACTGGACTTGTCTCAAAGGTGCTTATGAGGTAGGAAACCCCAAGTGACCAGATGCATAATGGCAAGGCCAGAAATCCAGGCAGACTCAGACTAGATCCCATAAAGGTGACTGCATCCCGTGCAGGGAATATTTTTTAAAGCTTGGAAGTAGAAACCCCTTGCCTCAGGACTCCCACCCACTTCCTGCTGTGAGCAAACAATCACAGGGAACAGATGGTCCATCGTGGCTTAGCTTGAAAGTTTCTGTTCCTACTTCTGAAAGCCATGTGGGTTATTTACTGTAAACGTGTAACCCAGGCTCCCTGTACAGTGGGACAAGAATGTCCTAACCTAGTCCTCAGGGCTTCCCTTTTCATCCATTCCTTTTTCTCGTGTCCCAAGCGCCTGCAGTGCAGAAAGGAGAGCGGATGGCAGGCTGTAGGGACAGGCAATGCTGGCCAGCCTAGGCTGCCAGAAAATACAGAGCAGAAATCATTTCACTTCAATCTTGTTGGAGAAACTCGTGTTAAATTCTGTAGTCATCCCAACCTCACTCCAAACCAGGGGGTTTAACTGAGGTGAAATCTGTTACTAATGATCTGTTGCCAGTGACAAGGCAGGCTACCCTGGTTTCACTGCTTGTCTCACCCCTTGCAGTTAACAGAACAAATTGTAATTGGCCCTTCAGTGCCTCCAAGGTTAATACACGCCCCATGTACCTGGTATTTCCTAAAGCCAAAGTGCATTCCTACTGCTGTGACCAGGAATGTGTCAGCTTTCACACATTACTCTCTGCCTTTAAGGTCTGGGAGTATTTTAAAAACAAAGCAAAGCTCTGCATTTGACATGTCTGTAAATCCTCATTATTCTTTGGTTACAAGTATGACAAAACTTCTGACATTAAATTGATGATTTGCTCTGCAAAATATGGAGGTTTCACTGAAAAATCAAAACTTATTCAGATGTCTAAATGCTAGAATATTCTGGTGCACTGATAGAGCTTGCTTGGCACAATCTGCTCTGTTTTTCTTAAGCAGTAAACGATAATCTAAAATCACAGTCAGAGACACAGCTCAGTTAAGTGTGTGCAAAGCCCAACACTTCAGTAGCACAGCCAAAGGACATGAGTTAGAGCCTGAGCAAGCCCCAGCTCACAGCAGGGCTCCAGAGCCCCCAGAGAAGGGCTACAGCAGCCTGTGCCCAGGAACATAGCAGAGCCCTGGCACAGCAGGTGTAGGTTAGAACACAGGCACAGCATCACTTACAGGAAGAGGGCCCAAGTCATTGGGGTTCAGCGATGCTTTGGATCTCAAATGCACCGGAAACTTCAGCCGTGGATCCTCCTGGAAGACAGGTATGCAACTGTACATCCAACAGATCAAGGCAGATCTACAAACTATGCCAAGCACAGACTTATCCGGAAATCCTCCTATGTTACAGCTATTTTATTTTAGGAAAATAAACCAAAACATTATTAGGATTCCTACAGGGCAATGAATTTTCCAGTGCTGAGTGACTTAGGGTGATGTAAGATCTGACTCCATTAAGTGTGCTATGTCCAGGGATATACTTCAAAAAACACAGCCCTGTTCTTAGGATGCCTGTACTCCACAAGGGCTTTTAGATCCACATGCACATTTCTGGCTCTTAAAAACACAAAGACAAGTGCCATGCCAAAACAGGGGCATGCAGGCAGGAAGAGAGAGATGGGACCATGGCCCCCGGTGCCTCGGCTAGAGAGTCCTTACCCAGGTGGTGGTCTTGGTGTTGTGGTCAATGAAGAAGGGGCGGCCGTTCGGGGCGATGCGCATCTCCCAGCCCGGGGGCAGGAAGCTCTGGGCCCCCTTGTGCTGGGGCTTGGGGGAGTTGTAGGGGGACGGCTGTGGGGACTGAGGGTTGGAGAGGGTGTCCTTCACTGCCCTGCGCACCGGAGAGTCCTTCATGCCCTGCGGAGCAGGAAACAGCACCATCGCTCATGTGGCACGCGGGGCTGCAAAACCAATCCAACTCGGCTTCACAGCAAATAGCTTTTCATTCCAGATGTAATTAATATTAGAATTAAATGCTGGGACTGATTTACTAGAACTTAATTAGCTCTGTCTGTGCCTTCTAACACACCCAGTCTTTTGCTGTGAAGGACTTGGTGTTCTGTGCCTTCCTCTGCAATGACAGCATCCCCAGTATTTACACCTGACTGTACCTTCCCCTGCACCTGCCCTGGATGCGTCCATATTTCATTTTACCAAGGAAAAGACAAAAGCAGTGTTTTGTGCTTCAGGGGCAATGTATCTCATTTACAAGCAAGCCTGTAAGTGCAAGGCTGTGTGAGCCACAGCTCTTCAAACTCTTAGGTGTGAAGAGGAAATCTGAAGAACTGGCTCTCTTTCAGCACAGCCATGAGTAGCTGAGGCAAGAGCTTGAATCACACAGTCACAAGTCAAACACACACACGCTTTGATTATGTAAGGAGCCACTTCAGCTATTCTGTAGCCACGTCACAGTGAACATCAGTCCAAAGCATTAGGAATTCCTTTGAAAGAGACTTAAAAGAAATGAAGCCCCCGTTTGAAGGACGAGGATTGAGGAGTGGCTGTTGGGAGCACTCGGGAGGGGCTCACCTCGAGCGGTGCTGATAGGGTGACAGTGGGGGAGCTGAGGCTGCGGGGCCGCCGGATCTGCGGCTCGCTCAGGTGGTTGCTGCTGCTCGCGCCCGGCCCCACCATCCCGTCCTCGGCGAGCTGTGCCAGAGCAAAGCCAGGTCACAAATGTCACAAACACCACCCACACATAAGACATGTTAAAACTGATGTCATTGTTATCATCACTACTATTCTTCTTAGAAAGGCCAAGTATTTAATGTAATTCCATTGGAAGGGACAAGAACGTATGGTTCTATTAATGACTCAAGCAAACTTTCAAATTCAATCCTAAGAACACATCTGCCTCCTTCTAAGAGTTCTTCCGAACCTCTGGAAATTCCTTCCCTTGCAGCAATCAGCTTAACCTGTGCCTTGACATAGTTAAAAGAAGTAACAAAAATCATCCCAAATTGTTGCAGCTTTTTATGATTCATCTGTATTATCATGACAATGCTTAGGATTTTTCCTTTAAATTTCAGATTTCCGGAAGCTGCTTCAACTGAAATGACCCTCTGCCAAGCTAAGTGTTCGTTCCCTGGATGCAGCAGGGTACCTGCATGATGGGCCGTGTCCACGTCGTGGTCCGGTTGTTGTGGTTGACGTAGTAGGTTCGGCCCTTGGCGTCCTTGCGCTCCTCCCAGCCCGAAGGTAAGCCAGGTGTGGTGTGCACATAGGCCACAGAAGGCTGCTCAGACAAGAAATCACTGAATTCTTATTTTATAATAGCTAAAAAACATTTCAAATTCTGTTGTTTGTAAAAAAAAGCAACTTGTTAACTTACACCCTTCTGAATCACAACAACCATATGGAAAAATCCAGTTTCTGATTTAATTTAATTCAAGCTCTTTGTCATGTGCCTTTGAATCAAATAATTTTTTTCTCCCAAAAGATCTTTTGGGTCAGTTTGACACAGATCCAGCACACAAACAAGTTTATATGGCCTCAAACATTCTATTTTGTTACACATAATGACAAAAAGGAACTCTATGCTTTAATGAGTTTTCCTTAAAAAGCTGGGGTTTGTTCCTTTTATCAGGATGGATAAGTAAGAGTTAAATAACCATGCAGTCAAGATCTCCCAAGTCCTGTTCTCTTCTTTACCCCATGGTGTCTTGGATCAGTTGCCAGAAACTACTGTGGGTTTAGAAAGTTAATTTTAACCATTTTGCTCTGTCACAAATGCTGCACTCAGGGCTCCGTGTCCCGACGACACGACATAACCCCAAACTGGAGCCTCAACTTCAGCATGACAAGAACTTTTAGTAACAGCTCCACAAGTCAGAACCTGTTCTAAGAGAAGCATACAGGTAACGGAGGAGTCACGTCCTATTGCCCACAGGAACTGTGTCCCTGTGCGTGGCTGACGTTGTCTTGTGCCCTTTCTGTCCGCAAAATACCCAAGCACGAGTTCATACACACAAGCGAGGAACTGGAACCAAGTGGGATGAAGGACCTGCATAATTCAGAGGCTGATGCACTACAAGCTCTGGGGGTTTGCCATGAAACAGTAAAGGCCTCTGAAGGCTCCTGCTGAAATCCAGAACACATTCTCTTCCTACCCTCTATATGCCTTGCTCCAGCAAGACAATGAACTTAATTCCTGTTCTTGCTTCATCTCCATGAGACCTTTCCCCGAGCTCCTGACAAAGGCAGCGCAGGTGCTGTTTAAGAGCAGAGCACAGTTGACACAAGGAACTGGAGAACTGCAGGGATAATCAAGAAAGGAAAGAAGAAAAGATACTGGATGGGTCAGAAAGCTGACGTACTCCAATAGGGAATAAAAACCAGAGGGAAACGGATGCAGAATCCAAGTACAGACTCTCAGACTCGTTTCTTTCTCTCCTGAGAAGCCAAGGGCTATTTTCCCTATGTTGGTTCACAGAGCTGGCAGGCAGAGAACACCTTGCCCAGGCTGTGGTTGCCAGTCCATCAGTCAAGGGTCAGGAAGGCCACAGTAAAGGCTGCAAACACTCCACAGTGTCTCAGTTACAACTCAGATACTGGGAGAAGGACACTGCTTCTGGGCCTGAGCCTGTGTGTCCCGCTCCAAGGAGGGGGCAAAACCAAGGTGACCAGAGACTTTTACTGCTGACAGGCTGTTCGTCTGCAAGCCTCAAGGTGCCCAAAGACCCAAGAGAATGGAGCCTTTGAAGACAAAGGATTTAGACCATGAATCCTTCACAGATCTGGGACTCTGGGTGTAAATGCTGAACAAAGACAAGCGGGGATTAGTGACTGCAGCATGGTGAGGTAAAACATCTTGGTACAGCTGCACTAATGATGAGTCACTGATGTTTGAACTCAGTTATTTGCAGGAAAATATTAACATTTTGCTCTAAAAAGTCTAACCAAGACAAGATGCTCTGCCAAGAGAGTACCACTCCACTGCAGGTTCATCTAGCACAATTAACTAACAACTAATGAGTCAGGCATTTTATTTAGACTTTGCTATTTTCAAGTGTGCTCCTCTGGTTCTAAAACTAAAAAACCAGTGAATATAGACAGCATTACAGAAGGATGCATCAACACCCAAAGTATGATTTAGTTATTTCCCAGATGTAAATAGCAAACCTACCAAGTATAAATTAAGTTTCTTTCTCTGAAACAAATTCTCTAGGTGGGCATAAATTCATAAAAGCCATTTATGGTAGTTACTGTAAATGATTTCCATGAAATAACTCACTTCAGACTGACAGTTAATCCGGTTAAAGAATGGGATTTTTTGGACAAAGTTCAATATAGATTAAACCCCCTTTCCTTGTATTACACTTTCAGCAAAGCATGCCAAGAATTTTATTGGATGATCAAACAACAATCTTGGACTGCTGAGGAGCTGCTGGAAAATGAAACTGGCATTCACTAAGACCATTAAGAGCTCTGCGTATATCACTGCACCCCCATAGCTCGCAAATTAAAAACAACCTTAAGAATTAAAATAATTAGTCTAATGGAGAGTAAGGGAAGACAGATGCAAGATGCAAACACAGCTACGTGTACAATGATTTGATGTCTCTAATCCCTGCTGCTTCCAGTATTCCTCTTTAAAGAATTAGCTGGTGTAGCTTTCATTTTGCAGGAGCCCATGGCATTTCCTTAGTGCACAGCTTTGTCATAATTCAATGTCACATCCATGTCCCTAAACCATGCCAGTATTTGAGTGCAACTGCAGTGTTTTGTGAAACTTTGAGAAAATTTGAGACAAAAATATGTAACATACAATGGCTGTATTTCATTCAGCACATGGCCGCTTTGTGGGGAAAAAAAAAGTTCCTCATTGTACAACACCTAAATGTCCCCCCATTTTATTTAGAGATAGTGCTTGATAAAGGGTTTTATTACCGTTGGCTCCTCTCCACCTGTGACAGTTGAAGAACGAGCTCTCCTAGAGGGACCACTCTGCTGTTAAATGATAATTAATGTTACACATATTTACTGAAGAAGGTCACAAGTTACTGTCACATCTTTAGGAGCAAGGCATCAGACACATTTACTAAGAGAAAGCAGTTAGATGGATAATAGCAAATCTGAAAGTCATCAATCACTGGTAACCAAGCCAGAATCACAGAGGAGAGCTGGATTAAAGAAGAACATGTACTCAGTTGCCAGAAGAGAAATGACCATTAGCTCAGGAAGGATGAAATGTGGTTAAGATCAGGTAAGATGATGTATTAGAGCAATGCTCTCAGTGCTGCTGATTCAAACATGTGCTCAGGAAATGAGTGTCCCTCAAGAAGCAGGAGAAAGGCCTCTCCCCAGCTCCATCTGCCAGCCCACGTACAGCCCCCGGCTCCAGCAGTGCTAAACACAGCAATAAAGCAGCACAGCAGCCCCTGTTCCCCCTGCAGTCAGGCACAGAGACCAACAGCTGAGGCACGACTGCACTGGGACCCACCCCGCTGCTCATGCCCAGAGCCAGGGACGTGCCTCAGCTACACTAAATTACTGCTACAGCATGGGAAAAATCCAGCCAAGAGAAAACCTATGTGGTTTCTGCAAGTGTTTGCCCAAAAGCAGCAGAGAGAACAAGCAATGCAGGGACAGCAGCTTCAGTAACAAACTTCTTGGTATGCACAGGTTTCTATTTGCATGTTCACGTAGGACACACTCTTAATAAAAAAAAAAAAAAGACGACAAAACTCTTGATGGAGAAAAATATAATTTTTTAAAATACTCTTTTGCAATCTGACCAGTTTTATTCAAAAGCACACCTTGCACGCTCCTATTTAAAATGGTCTCTCTGTACCTACTGCTGAGAGGCGGCAGAGAGAACAAACCTGCCACCTCTGCAACTCTTGCACGTGGGCTGTAGGACAGGCACCACTTTCTGTCAGCTGAAGCAGAGGTGTGCATGGTTCTGATGGGAGAGAAAAGCTTTGTTTACAAAACATCTTTTATCTTCTCCTGTTTGAACAATCTCCATAAATAAACCTGCAGAAGTTGCTTCCCTAAGACCCTCAGATTAAAGAACTGCAATTCTATCCAGGTATGTCATACCAGAACTATCACAAAAAAAGCCTCATTTTCACTACAACCAGGCAAAGCACCAATCCTTTGGGATTTTAGACAGATTTATATATTGCAAGTAAAATCAACTTATGTGCCACAGAAATACATCTGCTATGAGAGTCCTGTGGCTGCTCCAGTTCCAGGTAGAGCTGATTCTCCTGCTCTCTCCTCCCCCAGCTGGGAACACTACTTGGAGGAGTTTCTCTCTGTACTGACTGCACATAGGAGTGCAGTAACCTAAATTTCCATGTTAAACAAGTGAGGAGAGTGTGACTTGCTCAGTCTCCAAATGTTTTCCTCTCTCAGGAATGTCCTCCTTTTTTAGCTCACATGAATTTGGTCTCTGTTGCTGTCTGGGACAATCAGATGCCCACCTTGGTCACTGATCCGTGTCTGACTAGAGCTGAGCCAAGGCAAGGTGTTATTCAGAATCAGAGGATGTCCACCCAAAAAGGAGGAACTAGAAGGGAGCTCTGGCTTACCAGGGATAACTGGGACTGTTCAGCGACTGTGTCTGTTACACTGCAGGACCTCAGTCGTGAAGAAGGTTCTCTTTGCTGCAAGAAAAAAAAATAAAGATGTCTCCAAGTTAGGGTGTCTCAAAATATGAAAACATGATGGTTATTCAGAAAATTCAGTAATTACTGGTACTAACCTCTTCGTAGCAAACCTCCTGCAAACAATTATCTACTTCTGTTTTACCACAGAGTGGTATATCCCATTTCTCTGCTTCCTATATACTACAAAAAAAAAGGGCCCATTCATTTTTCTAAAGGAGAAATGTCAACATGAACAAACTCAGGAATTACTGAAAAAAATAAGGCATTAAGAAATAAATCCAAATCGAATATGATGGATGAGAGCTCAAATTCTTAAAAATTCATTTACTTAAAAATTTATGGTATTTCTTAAAAAAAAAAAAAACAGTTTTGATTTTCCTCTTTGCCTTCTAACTTTTGAATTAGTTGTGTCTTTTCCCAAGACACATCCCTCATGATTGTGAACTAGAAACAAAACCTGCCTCAAAAAGGAGATACGCATCATGTCTGATTGACACTACAATGTAATTCCTCCCCACCAGTCCAGCTGGGCACTCCAGGGCTGAGCAGTGTTTAGGAAAACACAGCACTGACAGCTGCAGTAAAACCAGTGGAGGGCTACTAAAATTGCAGTTCTCAACACAAGCCCAAGTGCCTCTGCATGCAAATCCAGCAGAACATGAGAGCTGTCACTTGCTGACCAATCTCCAGGTGACATTCCCATCAGTCAGAGACCAGCTGCACTGGCTCTTTGGGAAAAATGCACCTAATCAAGATTCTGTTTGATGAGAACAAGAGTAAATATGATTTCTTATCTCTTGAACTGCAGAGGTACCTTGATAGCATCATACTAAGAATACAAAATAAATAAATCAGAGCATGATGTTCTGTTTAATATTTACAATTATTTTTGCAATCAAAGAGACATAAAACATTCCCCCACTTGTATGTGTATTATCCTGATTTTTTCATGGTATCCCCAGTCTGACTAATGGATAACACAAATACAGAGACCATTTTTCTGTTTTTCCCTTTCCTTTGAAAATTCCTAGCTTGATACCCTCTACTCTCACATATTTTGTTTCAGTAACGGTCTAACAGTAGCAGAATCTGAAGTTAAACTCACACAGAACACCACTTGAAATCTGAACTGAGGAGTTCTGTTGTCTGAGGCAGTTTGCTCAATGGTGAAACTGTGATGCATTTTTTGGAAGGGAATTTTAAGTGCATGCTCAGGTTTTCCTGAGAGCAGCAATTGCTCCCCATGCATGAAGTGATTCAGGTTATGCCAAATAATAGCACATTTCTGCACTAGAGGTTTACAGATTACACATTACGTACAATCAAAGAGCCGAGTTGTTCCCCATTGGAATCAGGAGTGACCTGGAGTCTTCTGCTCAGCTCCTCAGATAGCTCCTGAGGACTGGTCCGGGACACTGGAGATGCAGGAGGAGGTGGCAGTGACAAGCTTAAGGAATCCCCACTGGCACTTGCCTCCTCTGAAATGGTTTCCCAAGGCTAATGAAAGAGAAGAAACTAAGTTCAGGTTTTACACAGACCAAGTCTTCGTTCCCTTTGCCTTCTGTGTGATCATCTCACTGTGCCCAACACAAACAACAGCTTCTCTTCCCCCTAAATCAAGGCACTACAGAAAACTGAAGCACAGAGCAGTTACAGCCAGTCCACTTCCCTTCTTTTTATAAGTTATTCCGCTGTTGTTCAGAGCAGAATATCAAAGTGTTTCTATCAGTGTACATATGACAATCAATTTGGAATGATAAATGTTTCTCCCAGCATTTACATAGGACTCAGTGTTGTCCATAGGCCACCAGGCAGCTGCAGCTGCACGGGACCTTGGCAGTGTGGCTCTGGCTGCATTGTCACTGTGCTGCTGGCATTTTCCCAAGGCAATATCCACAAATGCTGTGTAAAACCGTAACTCTCTGTGTTGTGTGGTAATTAGCTCACATGTGAGAAACACAGCAGTTCAAAGTTCAGTCAGAGCTCCTTAGGCCCAAGGCTTGGGCATACCTCAGGAATGTCTCCACTCTCCACAGGCTCTGGTTCCAAATCCTCACTGATGTGGCGCCGAGAGCGGAACCGCCTGTGAGCTGCCTCTTGGTTTATCTGTCTGATATTGTTATCTGACTCGGATCCCACATCGCTGCAGAGGGGGGAACCCAGCATGGGAAGGAGAAAAGAACAAGAAAATAACCCAAGTTAAACTAAGCCCCCACTTTGTCCATTGCCTTCAAAACCTCAGTAATGTTCTTGATTATAAAAATCACTATTCATGCATATATCAAGCTTCATAATTAGGAGACTGTTTAATCCCTCAGTTGAAAGAAAATAAAGCTGGAAGCACTTCACAAATGTCACAGAACACCAGGCTGGAAAGGACCTCAGGGGTCATCTGGTTCAACCTCTCCTGGCAGGGAAACCATGGCCTAGACAAAATGGCCCAGCACTCTGTGGAGCCCAGCATTGAATATGTCCGGTGCTGGGGAATCCAGCACTTCCTTGGACATGGTTTAGTGGTGGCCTTGGCAGTGCTGGGTTAAATACATGATTTCAGTGTAACTCTTGACACTGTCGGTTATTCACACTCTGTAAAATGTAAGCTTGCCACAGCATTCTAAGTCTAATCTTGAGAACATATTGCCACGGCTTGCAGACTTCTCTGATAGCACATCCAGGGAATGAAGCCTATTCACAGAATAATGACCAGGATCTCCTCAAAGCTAATCTGTTCAACTTCATTAAAACTTAATAGAGTTGACTTTTTTCCTTACCTCTTCAACAGTCTCTGTAAACAAAGTAATTAATTCCTGTTAAATTACTTACTGAAAAATTCCTTGTCTGTCTCCTAATATTCTAAGGTGCATTGTTAATGCATTGCCTTCCCTCCCATCCCAGACTTCCCAGAATTTCCCAGAATACTCTGTCTCTGTGATTTGCTGGGAGCGAGGAAGTCTCTTTCAGGCATAAACCAAGAGCGGTTTCCTTTCTGACTCGAGCTCCAGCCTGGTTCTCCATCCCACACAGCCCGCAGCCCACGGCCGCTTACACGAGGCTGGGTCGGTGCCACTGGGTGGTCCTGTTGTTGTGATTCACGTAGTAAGTCCGCCCCAGGTTGTCCACCTTCTCTTCCCACCCAGGAGGCAGCGGAGGAGGTGGCAACTCCTCCTGACGTTGAGATGCAGCATCGTTGGAATCCACCACATCCCAGCCATGCTTAGGAATGAAAGAAAAAGACCTCTGTGGTTACATTGTGCACCTCATTTCAATGAGAAAAGAGCTAAATCCCCAGCAGTCTATTAAAGAGGGACTCCCAGAGGTGGCTGGGTGTTCTCCCAGTGCTCGGTGCCAAAGAGAACTAACTGCTAACTCTGTTTCCAAGGCTTTATCCTTTAAGTACAGCTGACTCTACAATTTTTCTTGAATCCTTCCAGGAGCATTCAGCCTTACCTCAGAGTCATCCCTCTGATCACTGTTTTCTTCCTCTTGGCCACCATTTTTAGGCATATACGCCATCTTCAGTCTCAAGAAACCCTTCACACGAGATTTGTGGCTACAAGACAAGGAGGTACATTGCATTTAACAGCTCTTAAATAATTGCAGATAAAAAAATCATGAAGTAAGAAATGTTCGAAAGTCCTCAAATGTTTTAAAGGTCCTTCCCCTCACCTTCTTGGTCTGAGAAGGAAATCCTTAAATGTGTACGGCCTCTCCATGGTTGGGTCTTCAGTCTGTAAGCAGTGGAGAAAATGGCAAATTAAAGGGCTTGCCCACAAGTCCAGCCACATAAAGAGCATTCATACATCAGGTTGACAGATTACATCTCTGATTTCCACTGACACCTACGTTACCTAAAGCCTGGAACCTTGGAAACTTTCTACTCCACGAGAATTTCAGCTTTCTTACCAAGTCACATCCTTCACATGTGTGAACACACAGCTGCTGCAGGTGCAGAACTAGGAATTTCAGATGCCAAGGGAAAAGGATGATGAATCCGTACACACACTTCCCCTGCTGATTGTCTGGGGAGCTTTATTCTAAACTGGAAACATGAACTGTGTTATACTTGGCAGCCAAATCCCATAGACTCTCCTTTCACTGGCTGAACTCTGCCCCTGCCAGTGTCCACTTTCTCTGGGAGAGACATACTGCCCATTTTGCTCAGAGATGGCAGATTTTAACCAGCTCACCAGGACACCAAGGCATGCACGATTCAGCACTGCTGTTTAATGCCCAGCTGGATGGGATGTGCTCCCAGTGAGGAGCTGTATGTTTTACCCAAATTCTGTCAATAGTAATTAGCTGGCATTGGAGAAACAAGGACTTTGACAAAACAAATCAGCAGAATGAGAAAGCTGATTATGAATTTGTTGATAAATACACCCCAATGGCTCCTATTAAGGTACTGCAAGGATGACTGGAGATGTACAGCGTGCTTCCCTGAGCCAGTGTGCACACACACCTTCCCAACAGGTAACTCTTTCCCTGGAATGGGGCAGGAGCAGGTGGGGAAGTGACTGGGGAGGTCCCGCAAGGTCACAGCTACTGAAGAAAGGACTGCTCCGAGACGCAGCAGTTTTGCCAGGGAAAATGTCTGAGGAGAAAAGGACTCTTTCCACTGTTCCACCAGGGCTATTTAGATCATGTCTGTGCATAAGGTTACGTAAGTAGAGATATCCACACAGGCACAGACCAAGCAATCCTGCACAGCACAACTGGGATGACACAAGCTTCCATGGGAAGGGAATGATGCATTTGTAACCACAAGGTGGTTCCTGATCATTCCCTTGTAGCTTTCCACTGTCACAGTTTATAACCCCACACATCATGTGCTGACTGCAGATCAACCGTAACAGATGCATCTAAACAAGCATCACTGTGCAAAAGCCATTTTTCTCCTACACTCACATACATCAATAGCAAGAAGTCAAAATCAGACACAAAAAGCCAGTTATGCTCAACTGACACCTTATTTTGATGTAAACCCTGCAATAACTTCACCCATTCACACATAAAAAGCCCTGCAAGGTCACAGATGTTAAGATTAACATGCACAACATTTAAAAAATATTAACTACATTCAGCCAATGTTAGTCATCCAAAACAGTATATAATACCAGAAATGTTTGTACCAAGGCTAAAGCAATCACTGTATATACACACACATATTTATTTATTCCTATTTATAAATCTATAAATAGAAATTGCACTTAATTTAGCCTCTAATTTTGCAGTCCATGCAGAATCCTGGCTGCTGGGGGGAAAACCAGACAACTGGAGCTTTACAGAATTACAAAACCAGCTTTACACTGAATTCCTCCATTAATTAAGAAACAAACATTACCACCCTCAAACCAAACACCTCAAACGTCTGTTGACAATGAAATGATTCAAACCCTGTGTCAATTACTTTCAATTGATTGCTATTGAACTCTTACTGCTGGCAAAGAATTCAATTTCAGCTAAAATAATGAACAGATGACATAATTCTGGCAGCTTTTTGGCTTTTCATGCATTTGCTGAAGCAAATTTGCTATCATGAAGCATTTTTTGCACAGAAAGTGCATCCCTTCCATGCACAGCTGATGCATCTCCCTGTCCCTGTGCAGGTGAGGCTTGATTGTCCATAACAGTTTCCTTTAAGCTCTGCTGGGAGCACTTGCTTTAGGAGAATGTAAGTGGAGTGTGCAATCAACTGTACATAGCCCCAGGGGTTTTCAGGTGCTTACCGGGAGGTGACTGAGCGGCACATCCACCTGGCCCAGGAAGTCGTCTCTGGTCTGTCATACAGAAAGTAAACTTACATCAGAAAAGCAAAAAATTATAAACATCCATCTAGTCACAGTGGTTGAGGACCAGTATTTTAGGAACCTACCCCCTTATTGTTGTCCGTTATTTGTTGTTCTAATTCATTTATCTCAGCACAGCATTTCCTGTGACACTCCGAACAGGCTCCCACGGCACGTGCGGTGGTGCTGATACAATTCTGCCTGGGGGAAATCACCAAAACCAGCCCAGAACCCTCCATAAAGCACTGAGGAGCCCCAGGTGGTTTCCTGTTGAAGGGGGACAGATCCAAGGCTCCCATGTAGGACTGACAGTCCTACATTTACCCATTGTGGGAGCAGCTCACCCAAACAGGGTGAATTCCAGCATTTGGGTCTAGAATGGAAATGTTACCCACAACAGGCAAAGCATGGAAATGTTGGCAGGGGCTGCGGCCAAAGGACGCCAGTGGCAGATGGGTGTTTGCTGTGGGACCTGGGCCCTGTGCTCGAGGGACACTTGGGATTCACTCAGGCAGGAATTTTCAAGATCAAGCAGTTCCACTCTTCCAAACCCAACCGTCTACCAGGGAACGCAGTTTCTCCCAGATACTGTTTGTGACACCAGACACCAGCCCCAGTGATTCCCAAATAACCTGCTGCCTATTTATAACCACGCTATGCATGGAATTCCAGGAAGTGCATGCTGCTGCTGAAGAGCCAAGTTTACATAGTTCTCATAGCAGAGCATTAAGTTTAATATTAAAATTCATATTTTATATGATAACATTGTAAGAATTCTGTTTCTACTACAAAGATAGGATGACGTTTCGTGATCCCCACAGAACTGACGCATCCTGCTGTGCTGGATGCTATGGAGCAACACAGAAAGCACATCTGCACCAAGGAGACCGTGGTCTTTCCAATTTTAAGTAAAGACAGTGAGTGGATTTTTCATTACAGAATTTTGACTATTAATCTTCTTCCTAGCAAATACTAGAAAAACCTGGTAGCATGCCCTGTTTTTAGGGAATTAACATATTTTCCCCTTAATACTGGCAAATCCCAAGTACTTGCCACCCCTGCTTCAATACAGTCACTCTAGTAACTACTCTGAAGAAAATATAAATCTCTATTGCTACAGCTCTTCTTGTAGCTTTTAGCTCAAGAAAAACACAATTCATGGATACAGAAAATGTTCAGGTAGGTTAGAAACAGCCAAAGAAGCTGAACCAACAAAATATGTTTGCAGCTTACAGTGGAACTGGAAACCCCTCAGTCCCAGCCAGCTCTGAAAGTGGAATTACTTCCTCATCTACTTCTGCACAGATACGGTCACCTTTGCCAGAACCAGAGCTCTTATAAAACTCAGTCTTTATGTAACACTTGACTGTACACATACATCTGTAAGAAAAGGGGGGGAGGCCAGTATATTAAT
Organism: Oriolus oriolus; assembly: GCA_013400235.1. Taxonomy (NCBI): domain Eukaryota; kingdom Metazoa; phylum Chordata; class Aves; order Passeriformes; family Corvidae; genus Oriolus; species Oriolus oriolus. The sequence goes on along the minus strand of VXBT01005254.1, from coordinate 160,008 downwards.
ATTTAGTATTTTTGTTCTGTGAAAAGAATTTTCTCTTGCAAGCCTCCACGGCCCTAATATTTAGGCATTCTCACTTTGGGCCTTCCTGCTTCCAGCAACGACACCTCATGAGCCATAGGAACCTTTTCCACTGCCTTCTTTTTCCCATTTCTCATTATAACGATGTCTGTTTCGAGAACCTCTTTGTCACTAAAACCCACAGAGCCACCCAAAGCACCAGCCTGTTCAGTTGTGTTTCACAGTATCACGCTGCTAACTCCTGCTCCAGTCTGATCCCCCTCAGACCGTGAGTAATCCATTCTCCACAACAAAGGCACAGGGTGCAGATGCTCACCGAGCTATAGCTTGAATCGGACTTTCCCAACCAGAATGAGCGACCCCTCAAATGCTATTGCTCCCTCAGTATTGCTCCTGTCCCACCTGGAACGTGGCCTCTGTGTGGGCAGCAGGACGAGCACGTGCAGGCAGGGGTGGGGCAGGGCTCAGAGGCTTTGTTATAGTCTTGCTGCAAAGCCCAAGTATAATAAAAGCTACCCAAAATTTCCTAATTAGCCTTTAGCACTCCAGAGCAATTTTACAAAGTTTCAGCATCCCCTGTTCCACCTGTTGAGTTGGTTTAGCACATTTACTGTGGAAGAGGAGAAAGTCAGATCCTGTCCTATTTTCCAAAGAGCTCTCTTAAAATGAAAGGTAATCACTTCATTGTTTTGGCAGAGACATAAATACCCTCTGTCAGCTCAGGAAACCCAAATCTGTCCAACCACCTCACTCATTCATGCACTGATCCTGTGGGAAAGCAGCACCAGGCTCACACACACCAGGCACGGCGGGTGTTCTGTGCACTGAATTTTCCTGAGTGTGTGAGGGACCCCTCACACCCGCACAGACACTGCAATGAAACCTGGTCATCACTGAATCCCAAGAACGGCCAAGACCTCAGCTGTCCAGTGAAAGACAATGGAAAAAAGGTGAGGTCCCGGGGACCCATCCAACACAATACATGTATTTTATGCCACGTCCAACATAAAGAAAAATAAAGGAGACAGTCCAACTTGAATACTCAAATAAGTCAGTCTTACATTAAAATACAATCTGATGTTAACTGTTCCAGCTCAATCTGTGAATGAAGCAGCTGTCAGGATTAGGGATGACTCCTGGGAGCAGCAGGAGTGGCAGAGTTCAGGCACCTGACTTTCTTCCTAAATACACAGATAATACAGAAAGGCATCTATGTGCCATGGAGGGAGATAAGGACAAGCAGCATAAGTAATAACTGCTGGAAGAAAAAAGGTACTAGCTGAACAGATTTTGGACCAAGTAATACATGTCTAATTTCCCTTTGTAGTAGAGTTTGTATGTATTTTACTGATGATCTCATTAAAGATCAAGATTAGAAGATAGCCAGCACCAAGGGCAATGGCACAAGGAAACACTTCATTAAGTGTAATCAGTAGTCAGTGACTGAAAAAGCTTTAACAGAACTACTTGGAAATTCTAGCTTGTGCCAAACACCTCAGAATGTGAAACAACTGTTCAGCATAGGAGATTTAGGTGACAAGGTGACACTCCCAAGCCAAATGCATGTAAAAATTAGGCTGCAATTTGGTGCCTATCCAAGCTGCAAGCCAGGAAGAAAAGCCTGAGATAAAGTTGCAGCACCCTAAAAGCCCTTAGTCTCCGGAACAGCAGAGAAAGGAAAAGCACCCCTTGACACTTTGGTACAAAGCAGAACGTTTAGCTGAGCCTCAGGATTGCATACACGCACCTCAGCTTTACTTGGGACCACACCAAATGGGAGCCACATTTAAAAGAAAAGTATGAATAAGCTGTTGTATTGATGTTCATTTCAAACACTGAAGCTTGTTGTTTTCCAGAAGGGAAAGTGTCAATAGTTAACAGTTCAGCTGTTAGAGACTTGCTCATTTCAGCTCTGGAACAAAAGGTAAATATTACCTGAGATGTGCACCCTTTATTTAACCTGACCTCTAAGAGTAGTGAAATGTACTATTCACCGTAAGGTAAAACAGACATTACAGTTGGGCAATGGGTGAGCACACGAGCAATTACAACAGGCAACTGGAGTCCACTGAGCTTTATTCCAGCCTGAACAGAAATCGGAAGATAGAAAACAGCAGAGGTACAACAGGTTAGTCAGGACTTTGACTAAAGGGTCACACAAACAACGTGACAGATCTGTCAGAGTGGGCAGGTCTCAGAGGGATTAAGACATTTAGCTATGTGCAAAATACTATTAATCCCCCTCAAATGTGTACACAAGCTGACACCCCCAACACATGCAGTTCTCCCAAGGAAAGGCTCTACTGCTGCCATGCAATACCAGCCAAGCTGCAATCCTGTGCTTGTCTGCTGGTTCCTAAGACCAACATCATCAGGACAGCTCGCCCAGCAGCCCTGGTCCTGGACTTTTCCTGCCTGTTTCTAAACCTGGACCAATACACCACATTGTTACAACTGATCACCAATAGTGCAGAACAAACTCCTGAAAGTGCCTGAAAATGTCATAATGTCCAAACAGCAGTAAAAAAAAAAAGAATTTTGGCTGCAGCAACACTTGATAAATACTTAATTCTGCCAGCCACACAACTGACTCCTGCAGATCTGAAGGCTGTACTTCCATGCCAGTGGATTCACATCAGTGACACGGACTGGCAGAGGTGCCAGCCAGGGTACTGATTGCTTTAGGAGTTCTCCCCTGGGGTGCAGTACCTCCAGCACCAAGGGGCTGTTATGGGACTGGTGCAAGCAGGTCATTGTAGAACTGTGTGACTCAGGTGTTCACAAGAAACTGCAAATAGTGTATAAACAGCTGCATCCAGTCATTTACTGAGTAAACACAAGAAAATAATTTAAATAAAAGCCTATCTGAGGTGCCACTTCCAGTCCATGCAAGGAAAATCCCCAATTACATCACTGCAATTAGCATGCAGTGACAGAAGCAGGGTCATTCCTGATTCCTGATCCCAGGCCTTCTGCCGGTTTCCTCCCTGGCACTGCAGCACCTCGCACCTTCCCTCACGCCTGTGTGACCTACACCAAGAAACGCAGCTGGGTTTTAATCCAGAACATTAACTGCCTGCTGTTCTCCAGAGTGACTCCATTGACAGTGTCACTGGCATAACCGAGAAGGATGGTGGCACAGCATGGCAGCAGGAGCCAAAGTGGGAGTGGGAGGTTGGGAATGATCCCAAAGGGGTTCCCACAGAATGCCCCTGGGTGAAAACATGGTCACCTTGGCCTGGGAACCAGCAATTACCGCAAACCACAGAGCCACGGCTCATCCAAAGTGAAGCACTGGACAGAGACAGTGACAAGATGTGAAAAGAAGAACAGGCTAAAAGGTCCCCCAGAACCTGTGTTGCTGCCAGCTGACACCTCGGGGATGTGGAGCTGAGTCTGGAGCACTGTGGGTACAGAGCTCTCAGAGGTGCTTTGGTTCCCTGGCCAGATACCAGGCTGGGTAATAACATTCCGCTCACCTACAGTTCCCTTGGCATTTTGAGATGATCAGGATGTTCCCAGCTTCCTGACATGAGAATTGTTGTGTACTATTTCTGGGCACTGTTTAAACAGATGTCGCATTCCAACCCAGATATTGCTTAATTTCAGAGCAGGCAGACACGATTCCTACAGTAAATGTAACTGGTTTTTTAATGCCTTAAAGTAAATCAGAGTTCACACCTTTCTCAGACCACAACCACCCTGTGCCATGCTTCAGCACACAACTATGTGCTTAAATGATTATCCAGGTGGAAACAGCCTGCTGAGGTTCGGAGCCCATCTTCTCTTTCCATTTATTCTAAATATATTACAGCCATGTTATTTCCAAACTTTTCAAGTCACTGCAATCTTGGTGGGTAACACTGAATGTGGTGAGAGTGGTTGTGAAGGACGCTCCTGGGAACACCACGTGGTACGTGTGCCAGCAGTGGAGGACAGGGAACCCAGCCCTTGGGGACACAGCAGCTGGCTTTAACCTGCTGATCCTGACAGCCAAAGGCCAATGGCACCGTGCAAGGTGGGATAAACCCACCTGGCAAAGCCAAATCCCAGGCTGTCAAGAGGGCATTCCCACCTCCACTGAGCACTCAGCAGCCACCCTGGTAAAACAAAAGTGAAAAACTAAGCACAAATTAAGCCCATTTTCCTGATGTAGTACTTAAACCTGCACTTGAGATGTGATGTGCCATCACTGCCAAGTCCTGGAAAATTGCTCCAGGAGTGGTCCAGACTGTCTGGCTCAGACAGCACTACATCTCCCAGCACAAATACAGTAGAGCTGCACACATGAACAGGAAAAGTACAAGAGCGGAAAACACTGCTGCCTTCCCAGAGAGCTACGGGAAATCACACATCTCACCTGGAGAGAAAACTCTTCTGAACTGTACTTTTACCAAAGGCTTTAAAAATGAAAAGGACCCCAAAAAAACAAAGAGAATTTCTGTTCACGTAAGTATTGTTAATTATTAAAAAACACCAAAAAAACTAGCAGCAAAACACAATGTTATTAATTGAAACAAAGCACATTTAACTGCTCTTGACTAGAACTTTAAAGTATTAATTAGCCATCACAGATGTCTCTGTGCACCTATGGCTTACCAACTCCCTGATCTCATTCTCATGAACAAAGCTACAATGATACTTTTATGCTACTCCTCTATCATTTGATGAAATGAATACTAAAATTCTTAGCTGGCAAGTTTCAGCAATTTTTCTTTCTTCTTATTAACTGAACTGCAATAAAACTCTTCTCATTCATATAAACTTTCAGAAATTCTGCTACTTGCCACTGTCACCGCTTCTTTCTTAAGCAAAATATTTTCAGCAGCACTTCCCAAGCCTGACTAAAATTCCATTTTTCATTTGCTAATAATGGCAACTTTTGCAGCTGATCTCTGCAACCTGGCTATGATATTTTTACTGGTATTTTCTTAATCAAAAATATTGCACTGTAACCACGGAAAAAAAACCTTAACTGATGTGTGTGTGGGGGTGGTTTTCCTATTCCAAATCTATAAGTGCAGGTAGAACAAACCACACAGGTGGGTTATTTCCTAAAAAATGATCTCCTGTTATTCCTTCCTACCAGAGTAAGCAAACGCTGACTTCTCCTCCGGGCAGCTCAATACTACAGTGTCAGATTACAGTTTCCCCAATGCCTTCCCTCTCAACTTTCATTTTACGACCCAATTACTGCCTGCTGGGGTGTCAGTGCCACGCACCCAGGGAAGGACCAGGCACTCCACGAGGCTCCCAGTGTCACGCACACCCCTCGCTCTCCAGCCTGGGACACTACAGAACCAGGGAACATGCAGGCAGCCCCTGGGAGCCAAACCAAAACTGAGATTTATGAATTATGTCCTGAACTGCAGTTTCCCAGATGAGGCAGTGGTGCTCCAAAATCATCACAGCTGAGGGAGAAATGTCTCCTTCCTGGCACACATGGACAACCACAACTGGATCAGTTCTTAAACAGATTAAGCAAATCGCAAGACATAAGCATCAATTATTTAAATTCTGAATTATTTCTCTTGCATTGCCTCTGCTTATTCAAACATAACAAAAACCACTGGGAACCTATGCCAAGATCTGATATACTCCTGAAACACAGTAACAGCCAAAAAACCCCTGGACAATGTCAGGGAAAAAGCAAGCAGTTAAGCCTTATTCTGCTCATTACAGGAAAATGGCTTCCTACTGAGCTGCCCATTGTAATTAAAGGTGTGACACACAGGAGGGCTGCAAATAGGAGGCTGCTCCTCGATCTCAGTTATCAAAGCCTCCCTATCTGTGATGGACAGAGCGAATACCTACTATTATTACCATTGCTACATTACCAACAGCCTCTGGAAAGACGGGAATCCATTCCTCCTTAGACACTGAAGAGACCAAATATGGAAGAAGCAAAGGGGTAGCCATGGCAGGAAGAAGGAGTTAATGCCCGAGACACTTAAAACAGGCCTGAGCTGTGAGAGGATGTGGAAAACAGGAACAGAATCAATGCACAGAAGTGAAAGAACAGGTAGAAAGCGTAGAACAAAGTAAATGTGTTAGGACAGTTTCTGTCCCATGTTCTGTAAGAAATTAAGGAGTTACTGAAAAAAAATCTCTCAGAACAAAAATTAAACAATCTTCTTATGAAATTTCACTGTAACTCCACAAGAAAGAACAGGGAGGCACAGTGGAATGGGCTCAGATTCCCAATGCAATAGTCAGTAAGCACTACTAAGTTCTAAACATTCTGCACAATAATCTGCTCTGTAGAGTGACAGAAAACCCTGCCCTCTCCAATCCATGTAACTGCAGCCTGTGATACCCACACAGCACTCCCACAACAGTCCCAGAGCTGCAGCATGGGCAGGAGCACAGACCTGGAGACATCGCTGACGTGGCCAGAGCAGTTCATGTCTCTGAACCCACACGGAAACGTGCAGCACCTTGGCAGTTCATGAGCAGAGCTCTGCACCAGCCGAAGCCAACCCTCCCCTGCCCACTCCGCGCACTTTCTGTCACCGCTCGAAGAACAGTTTTCCAAAGAATCTGGCTGAAACTCTTTGCTCAGAGCCCTCAAACCACCTTCCTTACCTGAGCTACAGAGCCAGAAAATAATGGAAGAAAGTAACAGTCGTATATCAAGTTTGGGAAATGTTGCTCTTCAAAAGAACAAAGAAAAATGTTTTATGAAGCAGCAGCAAAGTACAACCAGTACGTGCAGAGCTGCAGCACACAGTGTGTAACACTAACACCTGCATACCTCTTGATAGCTGAGGAGTTAAAAGGTACAGAATTTCAAAAACCATGGCATTCCAAGTTGAGAAACTGTAGATGTGAGGCCAGCTTGGTAAAGCCAGCAAGCAAAACAAAGGCAGGTTTATAGCAGGAGGATTGCTCCAAGGAAGGGGGGCTGGTGGCTCTCCAAAGCACAAACAGCTGCATTTTACTACTTGGAACTTGCAGAGAGGCCCCCAAATTCTTCATTTGCTCAGCCTCATCGTTGGCATCACTCCTGCCTGGGGAGGGTGCCCAGAGCACACTGCAGCACTCCGTGCTCCTGCAGAGCAAACGCGGCTGCCCCACACGCCCCTGAAACCCAGGGACTCCCAGCAAAAGCGTTCCCAGAGGGAAGGGCACCTGGAGCTGGGACCTGCTCCTGCGGATCCTGGCCAGCAGGCGAGGGAGGCCGGGGAAGCTCTGCTATGCCGTACAGCACTGAGCAGAACAAAAAGAGTATAATCAGCTGGCAAATTGTTCATTAATGTTGTCTTGCTGCAGACACCACGAACTATTCAAACAACAGACCTCTTATTGTCTCCACTACCATTTCTTCCTCTCTCCTCTGCACTAATCTACTTATCCACTTATCCTACCTTTTCCTTCTACTCAAAGGAATGTCCTACTTTCTCTGTTTCTTTTTCTCATCCACAGCAGTTCAGATTTTTGGATATATTCAGACTTTTGGATTCCACTATATATCTGTCATGACCAATTTTTCTGTCTAAGTGCTTTCTTGGCAGAAAGCAATTAAGAAATACAACCCTCAGAAAAGCCAAGTGCTGTAAGAGTAGAAATGCTCTAGTGTGCTAGGGGGATTTATATTCCCCCTAAAGCTATTCCAGTGCTTCTAATATATCCTGGAGAACTGCAGCAACTGACACCTGAAGGACTTGAGATGCAGAATATATGCAGCTCTTGCAAGCGTGCTGGAAGATGAGCAGCAGGAGAGCTGGTTTTAACAGGAAGGTTAAAAATGATCATCACCTTCTTTGGAAACACTTTTACCTCCTCCTGCTTCTTGAAGAAGGCAGCTGAGAAAGAAGAAAAATATTCAGACTGTGACTTCTGTGAGAATTGAACAGAGACAAAACTGAAGAAATCCATAATTTCTCTCTTAAAATCAGTCAGAAATGGAACTGCTGTTTTTAATAAATAGTTTGAAAAATAGAGAGATTAGTGGTGCGTCACTTCCAGAGGCATAATGCGTATAAATTCTGCACAGACATGCTGAGTAAGCAAAACCATGCACTTTGGAAATTTTCTAACTACTGATTCTTCTCCCTGCGGTTCTTCCATGATTCTGGTCAAATTTACTGGCATTCTTCATACAAATTAGAATAATTCTCAAGTCAAGAACTCTGCAGCAAAGAACTGCTCTTGAAGAACAATGAAGTTTTAGTCATCCATCACACTGACGTAACATTCTTCACTACTGAGCACCATTCCTGAACTTGCTCTCCTTGATACGCACACTGCTTATTGCAAAGCAGCACTAAAATAATATTAAATGACCCACGGTGAAGTAAAAGTCCCCGATTTTCCATTCACCAGAGACACTCATTTCTGCCATTCCACCCTCTCCTTATCCACACCATGCACTGGGGCATCACCACTCCTAACAGTTCAGAGCAGCCTCAAACACTCGCAGTAATCCGCACTGTAACCTGAGCAGGACACCCCAACCTCACGGGACCAGGGACAGTTTGGAACCAAATGTTTATCTGACCCCTCATGAACCCCCAATAAAACCCTTGAGGGCACACCAACAGCAGCTCACATTTATACAAGCTGTGATTCCCATGCCAGTGTGGTGGTTGTGTCCAGCTCACAAAGTGAGCCTGTGTGCCCTGCTGAACTCCCTCTGTCTGGGGAAGCTGAGGGTGCACATCTTTAACAGCAACAGTCCAGAAAATTGCAGTTTAAGTTAGCCTCAGTAATGATGTAGGATTAGGCCTTCATTTAAAAATGACATCCTAAAACTGCAGCAGTGCTGTGAAAACTCTGCTCTCCCCAACAGCGTGTGAGTGCCCTATAAATCGCCAGGGATGACTGGGAGCAGCAGCCCCAGCCAGCACCTTTGCCAAGTGTCCAGCTCTGTTACATCAGGAGCATCACCGCGCTTTTCTGGATCATGATGCAGTGCTTTAGGTATGTGGGCTGAGGTTAAACAACAGAGAAGCGGTGGTAGGGAAATCAAAGTCGTGAAAGGCTCTGCAGGCAGGGAAATGAGATTGCTGGAATGGAATCAAGGAAGGCACGCTGACATTTATTCAGCCTGAATTTTCTAAAGGTACTAAGTACGTTCTTTCAACTGGCTGATCCCAGCAGCACTTATACTCAAGAAGGCATTAGACCTGGCAATATGTGACATCCTATTTTTGCTTTAATGATTTTCCTAATGTTATGGAAAAAAGCAAGATCCACTGCAAGAATTCTAAAGGCCACTTTTCTGTGACATGAGACTGTATTCTACTGGGTAATAATCAGGATCCTGAGGGGAAACATGGCTGTGCACTGACCAGAGGGAACAGTAAGGTATTTCATGCTTAGGGCACCGACATGCTAATTAGTGGACATTAACTAGTTCTAATTTCTGTAAATTAATCATCATTTACACCTACACATGTTCAAGCACTTTTTCCTTGCTGAGACCAAGAACCTTTACACCTGCTCAATTTGCAACATTAGAAACAACACATTTGCTCGTAACAGAAAGGAGAGCCAAGATTATATTGACTAGTTCATGTGGATCAGTCACTAGTATTTACTGCCAGATTTTTTATGGTGGGTAATTTAAATTGCAGTCAGTTAAAAATCCAGTGGGTAACTGGTAATATGAACTCTCTGGGTGAAAAATAAAGAACACAAGAAAAAGCTTGAAAAGTTTGTTACACACATTTTTAAAAAATTTGTTTGTATTCTGGAATTCTGCACAATGATTTGATTAGAGCCAAAATCAGAAAAGCCAGAACTCCAGCACTATCTGCTGCAAATGTCTGGTCAGAACTGCTAATCCCCGTCAAATTTAGGAGTAGAACAAAAGGCAAGGAAGAGTTCTGTTGAGCTCCAAGCTCCCAGGAACCCTCTGCAGGAGCCTGCCTGTGCTGGGAAGGGAACACACGGTGCCAACTCCCACATCAGCTCCGTGGAGAATGGAGCTGGCGCTGCCAACTGGCGGCTCCGCGTTCTTTCCTCCCTCCTCTTCCCGCATCTGTTTTGGCTGCACCTGGCACAAGGAACCCAAGTGATGTCAGCTGCCCTATCCGGCCCTCTGGAACTCACTGCTGGAGACACAAACACTACCCAGCACAGGCAGCTCGGCACCTGGGGGCACGAGGAACTGTCCCACCCGCTTCGGCTGCCATCCCCTCCCGGGCCTTCCTGAGCAGTGCCAGGGAACTGTCAGGAAAAACACGCATGACTGAGACATTTCAAAGAGATCAGGTCCTACAGTGGGATAAAGATGCATCTATTCAATGGGAAACGAAAGTATTCTACATTTTGACATATAGGCTGGCAAAAGGTGGGCAGTTGGTTAATTACACTGAATTCTCAGGATTTACAAGCTTAGACAGGGAGAGCAGCCAAAGCCCCTACAGAAACCCTTCTCTCCCTCCTCTTTTTAATTTAACCTTAGTTAAGGGACAACAAATTACCCAAACCTCAGCACAATGCAATGTTAATTCCCTAAGAAAAAAACACTGTGAGGTTTACTGGGGGGATGGCAAGAGCAAGAGTAGACTGATTTCAGTTCTCTCACTAAATATAAAGCAGGCAAGGTTTGCTTTCCTTTAAGACATTTGCATTAGGGCGCTGTTGCAAGGCCAAAAAGATATTAAAAAATGGTGACATCAGACCAAACCAAATCTATTAAGACCAGTTCCCACAGTAAATGGTGCCTGGAAGGTTCTCCCTACTCAGCCAGTGTGCCATTCCCCACATTTGCAAACAACAAAAAAAATCGTATTTCACTTGCTCAGTTAAGATCAGATATTTTTACACAGTAAATTAAAAACATGTAATAGATATCAAATGACGTCACCACGAATTAAGTGATTTCTGAAAATCTCTTTTTCATACTTCATGTGTTACTAAACCCTTTCAGAAATTGCTGGTATCCAGCCTCACATCAGAGACAAGGCAACCGCTCAAAAATGGAAAAAAAAATTATTTCATTATGCGATTTTTATCCACAGAGCTGACTCACAAAAGTATACTTACGCCCTGGATAACATCCACGCTAATAATGAATTATGTTTTAAACTACTTGCAGTGTAATTCCTAATATTTCTCATTTTACCTGTTCTTTTTTAATGCTGTAGGTGTGACTGCACATGACTGACTGGTGAGCAAAAAGGGCAGAAACAAGGACACTGACTGTTCGACAGACACATGGTAGGAGACAGAAGCAACCACAGAGTTGGCATCAGATTTGTTTTCTAAAAATCACAATCAGAAGATTAGTCTTAAAATAAAACATCTTCAAGGTGCTGGCTGAACAATAATCCCACGGTACTGTTCATCCTGGAATCAGGAGAAAATCCTCAACATACTTCCAAATGCAATTCAATAGAGTAAGCAGATATTCAGTACATAACCATCTCACTGCCACGGAACCAGCAAAGCCTGCCTTTGCAAAGGGGTACCAGCCCCAGGAACGCCAGGAAAACGCAGATGGATTTGCAGGTTTTCCTTCCCCGATGGCTGCCATGCAAATAGAAGCAACCTTTTGGGAGCACAGACTGTCCTTCCAGATGCTCAACCGTCCTGAGCACATTCCCTTCCTTTGGCAGCACTCCTGCACAACTCTTTCCCACACAGGCATGGTCAGACAAAGCTCAGTTTACAGCTCAGAGGGGTTTGGGTCTTCCTTTCCCCTTTTTCCACAGGGATGAATGACAACACTCGAGACAAAGCTGATAATCATGTCAGGCCATGGACATTCAGAGCTGGATCTCTCTCTTATTGAAGATAAAACTCCCACCTTACACACAGTTGTAAAAATTCTTTTCTAGAATCCATAAAATGCAGCCTGGAAGTTGTTATTTCCAACCCAGGCTGAAAGGGAAGCTGCAGCTTTCCACCAAAGCACTGACAGCTCTGGACTCACACCTGTGCACAGAACACAGTGCGGTTTTTATTTTATTTGAACAACTCATCTCAATCCTTTGCCTTCAGCTCTGGAAGTAGCTTCTCCCACACACCCTTTAAATTTTTTCATTCCTTTTGGAGACAAAAACCCGCCTGGTCATCATGCTGGTTTAATTAATTTATTTTTCTGTACATAACTGGCTGACTTTTGGGAGCTCCCAACGCCATTCTGGTAGATGAAAAGATGGATAAAAGCATGGGACTTCAGATGATGAGATGCAGTAATACATTTTACAATCAGATTTAATCTGGAAACTAACTAAACAGGGTAGATTTGGCTTTGGAATAGCTGCTGAACTAAAAACTTCAGTTCACGTGCAGAACTTCTGTTCTGTGTATGTGTACAAAACATGCACATTCCGAAACTCTCATTACTTGACAGCTTTTCTCAAATAGAAAACCAGCTGAACAGCACAAAAAGCAATCAAGACTCTCTGTCTGGCTTCTTATCTGTAATTTTCTGTGGCTAGATTTGCACCAAGGCAGCTCTGGCTGGCACCTGCAGCGTTAAGCCCGTGTCAGCATTTCCATTATAAATTCTCCACTTTGGAGATCGCTGTGTACCCAAACTCACATACAGCTTTTCCATGCAGGAGCAGTGTTTATTACTGCTATTTTCAAAAGTGATACTATTTCCATCTCTGCTGCTCAAAGTTTTATTCTGGTTTCTTCACAGAGAAATACCAATAGATACAGTTTTCAGGGAGAAGAAGAAAAATGCCTGACACAAAATTCAGAATAGTTTCCCAGGGAGCTCTGGGAACATGGAGGGATGAAGTAAAAAGACAGCACTGCCAATTCTTGATTCTCTGAAAACGTGACAAAAATTATGGACGAGTTTCTTGTTTCTGCAAGCTAATTTAGACTACTTGCCATGAATTATTTGTCCTCCACTCACAGCGGGTGAAAAAAAGCGCAAAATTCATTCAGGTCCTTGGTACTTCCCATTTCGAAAACCAGCTCCTGCACTACCCGGGTTTGAGCATGCCCACCTGCCCCCTCCCCAACAGCCAGAGTGGTTCTGAACAGACCTGCAAGTTGATGGACACTAGAATTAAGAAGGGTGACATGTGATTTCTTGTTGAGGAGAGAACTGATTTTGTCCTTAACAGAAAAGCTAAAGAGACACAAGGGATGGAATTCATCATCCTCTACCTGCAGCTGTCAACACAGTCCTTATCTGCAGAGAGCAGAGGCTCTCCAGATGGGCTCTACACTCCTCGCAGAGCAAGTGGAAAGCCAGGAAATTCACAGCACTATTTATTTAGACCATTTAAACCTCCAGCTAAGGCCACATGCATTATTTTCTAGAAATGCCTGTTAGAGTCCAGGCAGCAACCCCTGAAGTAGGACTGCAAGCTCAGACGTGCAATCCAGAAGGAAAAGCCCTTGAGCTGCATCCTCGTGCAGCTCTGAGGAGAAAGCAGCCTCTGGAAGGTGCCCAGCACCTGCCACACACCTGCCTCCCAAGAATGCCAGAGTGCAGGTGAGCTGTACCAATTCAGCTGGCCTGGAAGGGACACTGACAGAAGGAGGACCTGGAGTACTGCATCCAGATTAGGGTTCTCAGCGAAAGAAAGGTGTGCACCTGTTGGGAGTGGGTCCAGAGGAGGCCACAGAGATGCCCCAAGGGCTGGAGCCTCTCTGCTCTGAAGCCAGGCTGGGAGAGCTAGGGGTGTTCACCTGGAGAAGAGAAGGCCCCAAGGAGACCTGAGAGACCTTTCCAGTGCCTAAAGAGAGCCTATGAAAAGGTGGGAGAGCAACTTTTTACAGAGGCACACAGCAATAGCGCATGGGGGGATGGATTTAAACTAAGAGGGGAGAGATTCAGATCAGAAATTAGGAAGAAATTCTCTACTCAGAGGGTGGTGAGACTGGCACAGGTTGCCCAGAGAAGCTGTGGCTGCCCCTGGATCCCTGGAAGTGTCCAAGGCCAGGCTGGACAGGACTTAGAGCTACCTGGGATAGTGGAAGGTGTCCCTGCCCATGGCAGGATGAACTTTAAAGTCCCTTCCAACCCAAACCATCCTGATTCTGTGCAAGTCTCCAAAGCCCAGTTTGCTTTCGCTCCGCATGTCAGATCCTAATGCAGTAGCTGCTGCTTCCAGTATCATCCACATAGAAGCAGGTCAGGCAGATAAGCAGGTAGATACAAGTTCCTTAGGAACAGGATTTGTCCCATTTTTGTCTATTTATTCCTTGGACTCGGCAGACATTTAGACTTGGGGTTCAGGAACTATATGCGAACCCAGACCAACTCAACTCCTAAAAATGTACTGGCGTGGGACCAGTGTCTCTGGACATCAAGAGGTGAATGATTTAAATGAAGACCTGAACACTGTTGGTGACTGACCATGGGAGTGGAACAGGCAGGAAGGGCACCACTAGAGGAGAAAACCAAGATCCCTCCCTGAACTGCATTAACATTCACCTCTGGTCATGGTGATGTGAAGGGGTGAAAATCCCTTTTTTTTAAATTGGATCAATGAAGATTTTCATCAGTTTTCCTTGTGCTGATCAGCAATACACAAAGCATTTGGTGTCTTGTAACAACTCAGGAAAGAGCCAGAGCTTACTCTGAAACACTGATGTTTATTTATTTTTAATCACACTGTTCACTTTATGTACAAAAGTAGAAAAACAGAAAATTAACCTGGAACTGAATTTCATACCAACCAAAATATCTCTCTTATTTTGCAAATGACAAAGTTGTAAGTGGTGAAAAACTTGAACAATATTCCTTCACTGCCCTTTCAATTGTCCCCAGAGGCAGCACTTTAAAAATGACGGCTGAGCACAGGGCCAGCACAGCCATGTGCTGCCTCATCACTCCAGCTGCATGAGCCATGGGGTGGAACTGCTTGTCAAGGAATTCTTTTCCAACCCACTGGATCCAACACAGACAAGAAATTGGAAACACATGGATAAGGACAGAGATTGCTATCCCCAAGGCTTCCATATCGTAAACTATAAATATCTTGGAGCACAGCATGTCAAAATCTTTTGACCCAAACCAGGCTAACAGCAAACACCAATGTATAGGGTGAGTTACTAAGCATGTTTTCCCTTTTATTTGATAATATGTGATACAGTATGTCATGATCACATCCCTTTCCTGACAGTTCCTGACTACATCCACAGCTGATGGGTCAGCTAGATAGCTTTTCCTGCAGGAAGAATCTGTACGCATTCCTGAACAGAACTTCCTGTAGAGCTGATGTCAATCAGAGTCCAACCAAGGCAGAAATCCTGCAGCAGGCTTTCCCTGTGCAAAAGTCTACAGAAGTGCTGAATTCTTTAGACAGACATTTCTAACCCTGGATAGGGCAGAAACACGCATCTTTTACATATACATGACCTAACATTAGCTATACTACGTTAGTAACATAGCATACCGGACACCAGAAAACTGTCCCCGGCAGTTCCTCTAAGTCCCTCAGCAAAACCCACTGACCTACTTTCTCTTAGATCAAACTCACATATAAACAAACCTCAATATAAATAAACTGATTCCACTCACAGGTGCCACAATGAGATAGAAAAGAGGGTGGTTCCAGGTTTTAAACTTGCCTTCTAGCAGTGATTTTCTACATGGATTGCTATCTATTCTTTCCAAAGTTTTGCCCTGGTAGAAATCTTTTCCAAACTACAGGATGTCACAAAGGTACAAAGGGGTTACCGGCAACCTTTTTGTGCTGAAGGGGTGCCACTGAAACCAAGAAAAATGAGGAGTTGAATGAAAGGACTAAGAAAGCATCTATTCCCTGTAGAAAAATAAACTGTCAAAATCCACTGTGCGTTAGAATACATTATGATATGACTCTGAAATGTTTTTCCTCATCTCCATTGCAGTCACGTAATTGTCAGAGAAGGATTCCAGCAAACACAGCCTTTCCCCTACACAGCTTTGTTAACAGCAGCTGGCTCTGCTCTGGACGATAAAAATGACCCCTGACCACCACTGACACATCTCAAGTCAAGCAAGGCATGTCTGGGGATGTCACAGCCCTTGGGAGTGGCGGAGCCTGGGAGCAGCATTTGCAGTACCTTAATTCCACTGAGTTCCACATTCTTCAGATGAACTTTTTAACTACTTCCATGGAGTCTGTATGAAAGCCATCATGTGCATTGCACATGTTTGTCCAACCCTGCTTCCACTTTGATAGAAAGGAAGTGTTGCCAGAGCAGTGTTTTAGCCAGAGTTCAGGCAGTCAGTCTCTGGTTTGCCACGTGGCAGCTGGGATGAGGCAGCCGCCTTCGGTGCCCCCATGCCGGTCTGCCAGGTACCCTGCAATGCAGCACTCCGGCCTTTGTGACTGCTGAACTGCCTTTACCAGAGGATCCCAGGATGGGGTGGGTTGCAAGGAATCATCTTGTTCCAGCCCTCTGCCATAGGCAGGGATAGCTTCCCCTAGAGGAAGGTTCCTGTCCCCTTATCTGAGCTTGCTCTTTTTGGTTTATGCATCCCAATCCCAGCTGGTATCCTCGGACCATAAATAGATTCTCTGTACTTTCATAACAATATTTATTCTAAAAATATTTCTAAGAAAGGAGAGGAAGAGCTGAGCTGTGAGAAATGGAGGCTTGCAGAACCTAGAGGTGCCGCTTCTGTTTGTTTATTAAATGTATTTCAGTCCTACTCCTGCAACACTTTGTTAGGGCATGTCGTATTTTGCTCACAAAGATGCCTTTGTCAGCTCTCTCCAACAGTTGTCCACTACATTTTTGAAGTGTTTCCCACAAATCCAGCTCTGCACTTACAGCCCCCAATGATAAACAACAGCAGTATGTGGAATATGCACAGTACACAGACATTCTATTGCATGGCATATAAAAAATCAGAGCAGGCAAAAGAATTTGCAACAAGGCTTCCAAATAAAATTTTTCACAGTTTGACATGAGCTCAGCCTTTACTTAACATTTTACTCTGCCTGGTAATGAAAGACATCCTGCCTGCCCCAAAGCACTTGTCTAAAAGAGCAGATATTTGAAAGGTCACAGCCACTCGGAGCAGCAGGACTGCAGACGCCCGCTCGGATGTTTGCTCTGAGATAAATCAGGCTGCAGCAGCTGCTGCTCTCAGCCCCGGCCCAGGCCCTATATCAATCACATACACATAAATTTCTTGCGCTGGCACACACCACAATTATTTTTTTTCACGCTATCAACTGTAAACCATGGCAATCTCTTCCCCCAGCTTAAGAAATCAGATATTTCAGGCACTCCCTTACTCACATCATAGATCTTCCAAACAAACTTCTGTGGGACAGATTAAAAATGGCACCTTAGCAAGGAATGTTTGGTGGTCAAAAAATACAACAAAACTTGCAGCAAAACGCTTCCATTCCCCACACTTCCCACAGCATCCTGCCCAGTCCATCACCTCTACCCACAGTATTTCTGCATTTACTACAAAGACGAGAAACACCACAAAAAAGGTTTAAGTTTCAATTCATTCTTTTCCTTTGAGAGCTTTTGCCCTGTAGGATGCAGCACCATGTGGGCTGAGTGCCTCTGCGCCTGCCATGCTGCACGGCTGCCTCAATCCATTCCTCACGGTCGCTCAAACCAAGAGCACAGAGGAACAAGTTTCCTCATTCCCCTCTGGAAACATTGAAGCATGTCTTTGGTATGGGAATCATTACTACAGGGGGGATGAAAGCAGGGACTTTGTGGGGGAGATCCTTTAGGAAAATGAGGACTGCTGCACAGACCCCAGGACACATCTCTGCAAACCTCTGCTGCCTCTGTGTTAGGTCTGACATCTCACAGCTACTTATAGAACCGGCTATGGTGGGTCTCCATGAACAGCTGATCTTGGAAAGGAACAACAGATAATAAATAGGAAAGGGAAAATCAGGCATACTTTTTTCTGCTCCCTTCTGTGTCCTGGAACCAAACCTGTACCAGCAAGAGATTTCCTTTTATTTTGCTCTTTGAAGAGCTCCAAAGAAGGCTATACCGCAAAAACACGGAGCCCAGAAGCTTTTCCACGGGAAAGCTGCAGAGTCACCCCTGGCCTTGCGGCAGGGAGCAGCTGTCTCTGTGCTGCATTTCAGTGCCTGAGAGCACAGGAGCCATGGAGCCTGAAATCTCCTCGGTGACTGTGCCACAGCTGGAGCCGGAGCTCGCTATGCTAAATACAGCATCCCTGAGCTGGGAACTCGAGTGGGCCGTGTTGGATTGCACAGCAAAGCAATTTAAGCAAATGACTAATCTAAACACTTCACTTTCGTTCCTACTTTGGGCTTTGAAAAAGTGGCTGAAAAACATCAACCAGCAATCCTCACCCACTGTAACAAAGCAAACCCAGGAGATTAATTTTGCCATCCTAACACCAAATCAAGGCAAATCCAAACAACAAGACTATTCACTGAGCTGTGCCAAGCCACTTGCACTTGGACTTGGATCAGGACTTGTGGCATACAAAAAGCATGACATGTTTTTCACTACCAGAAGGAGGAAAAGAAAAATTACTATAACAAAGAATATTTTTTCCCCAGACTTCTTGATACCTTAAATAAATCAGTATTTTGATTGAAATTACCCTAAGATTCCCATAGTCTTAACAACTATTTCATTACAATACACACTTTAAAAGTGTGTAGAGGTACACGTGTGTCCATTACACTTAGAAAGTGTCAAAGTATTTGTTTTTAAAACTAGAGTGCATTAAGAATTCTTCATGCAGCAAGGTCTCAGCCAACTAAACTAACAGGAACATTTAAACTGCTATTTGAATGCTCTGATTTTAAAAAAATCTTTCCAGCTGACGTAACAGTGAATTAAGAAACATGTGACAGTAAGATCTGAAAATATTACACTGGATGTAATCCTAATTGAGAGCAAAGTTACATTAGATTAGAAATAAAGATGATTCGTGGCTTGCTCCAGAGAAACGCAGAACATTCCAGCACTAACAATGCAAGTGCTGCAGTTGGCTCTAGGCTGGCAGCCTTTGTAAGGCACTCCGTGTTTTACCAGCACACGTACTTTACCAGCACAGCACACTCAGCATCATACTTACTGCAGTGCCGGCTGCCGTAGGACCAGGGGTGCCACGACCCTCTTTACCAACACCCTGACTTTGTTCTTCAGGCCCACGCGTGACAAGAATCCTGAAGTGCTGCTGCCTCGTGTTTTGATCTGGTCTGATTTTAAACAAGCATCCCTGCCCTTGAGGCATCCGCTCTGCTGAATTGCTTCTAGGTATTTCTGCCCTGTTCCTGCCGTTTCCCGGCAGTTCTGAATTCAGCCCGTCAGCTGTGGGGCTAATTGCTTCTGCTGGTGGCTGGACAGGGTAGGAAGTACTCCTTTCCAGCCGTATCCGAGGGTACCTGACCAATCTGTCCCCTTTTGTTCCAGTAAAGCCAAAGTTACTTCCACCTCCTGTGCCTGTACTGCTTGTCTGAGGCTGCTGTAACTGGAGAACAAAGAACTTTTTCCCTGAATTTGCTGACAGATCTGGCACATGCTGCAAGGACCAACGCCGGGGTTCAGGGGTGGGAGCATTATTTGGAGCCTCAGGACCAAAGGGAAGTAGAGTAACTTGAGGCACATCTGCACTTGAGGCCTGATGCTGAATCCTCACTCCACTTATGTTTAAGCCTGAAGCCGCTTCACTTGCTTCTTCTCGTTGGGCAGTCAGCGGAGCCTCCTCACTCTGGTTATTAGTAGGAACACTACAAAATACTCTGCGGTTACAGCAAATAGTTCCATCAGTCTGCTGCCCTAACTCTTCCGTCAGCCTGGGTGGAGAACTTTCAGGAGTCACCTGTGGACTGCTCGGAGAAGAGTGGTTTTCAACAGGGGATGCATAACGCTCCCTGAAGTCCGAGAATTTACAGGGAAGCGTCTCCTCCGGAGATTCCAGGGCCGCGCACTCGTCGGCACAGCCGTTGGCAGCTTTGCGCTGGAGCGAGATCTGCATGGACGAGCTCCTGGTGGGGCGCGTGTCGATGCCGTTCAGCAGCTGCGGGATAAACATGGATGTGCTCCTTTTCAAGGAGCCCACTTCTTGCAAATCTCCATCGCCGCCATAATCTGCTCCGTGGCGCGAGAACGCGTGAGGGCTGCTTCTTCTCGGCAAGGTGTGGAATGCCATGAAAAAGTCATCTTCTCTCTCCCGGGCAAGGATCTCCGATTCGGGGGCTGTGTTGCTTCTCCCAGAGCCAAAATGAAACCGCAGCCGATGGGCCATGGTTTTACAGAGAGGAGAAAAGGAGAGGGAGAACAGCAACAATTCAGGCACTGGCAGAAGTTAAAAACCAAAGACATAAACTCCAAGAAAAAGTGTCCCATCTGCCAAACGGTTAGCACTGCAGCCCTGGGAGCGACAGATAGCAGAAATAGCCCAAGTGGCAAGCAGCATTCCAGGCATGATTGGGCAGGAGCAGTCAGCGCTCCTACACACACGGTGACATAGGGTAGGATGGTGGGAGTCACGTGGCCTGGTTCCCCCTCCCCAATGTAAGCATGTGGGGAGCTTGTTTTTTCCTTTTTTTTTTTTTTTTTTAATGCCAGCAAGAGCCTGAAACAGCACCTTCCCAGCTGCTCCTTTTCCATCAAGGAGGAGCAGCCCCAGTGGGAGAGCTCTCGCAGCTGACTGAGGCAGCAAACACACTCAGCACTGCTATAAATCTAAACCACATCAGATTCACAGGGCACACTTAGAGAAAGCACTCACAGAAAAATGTAACTACAACAAAAACACTTCCATTTTGTGTTAAAAGTTTAAGTCAACGCCACATGCAAATGAGGAAAATTCTTTCAAGCATAACATTTTGGTGTGTTACAGCTCTGGGCTGTCATAGCAGAAGAGGAATAAATATAGCATGGTTATACTTTCAATTTTAACCGTGCTCATAACACAGTTAAGCAACAAACTTTTTGCCTTTAAAAAGCCCCAACAGCAATATAACCTGCGCTCCTCTTTGAGCAACTACAAATTACAAACAAAGCAACCGTACGTATGGCAAAGATATCTCACAGACTAAAACCAGCAGAAATGCGCAGGACAGCAGGACAAAAAGCTCCTTTTCCAGATTTACCAGGCAGTACAAGCGAGGGAAAAGCGGAGCTGGCTGTTGCATGTCCGTTTGTACCGATTTGTCTCAGCCCCTGCACAGAACTGCCCGCTCCTGGCTGGCCTCCAGTGAGGGAGTCAGCAATGCCACCACGCATGGCACTGCCAGCACGGAGCACAGTTACACTCTCTGAGAGCCAGCAGAGCTCGGGAGAAGGACATGCAGACAGGATACACCAGAATGTGAACTAACCACGCTAAATCGTCTCTGCTACAACGCAGATACTCGGTGTCCTGAGGGCACTCACACGTGAAGGGTGTGTGCACTTCTTAGCACATACCAGAAAAGAAACTCTGGTTAACCAGAAGCGCAGCTCCATCTCAGGGCCTGGACAGCTGCTCCTTGCAAGAACTGGAAAGCCTAAATCTTGTCAACAGCTCTGAAAATCAGTATGTGGCGGGTCAGTCCTCTGCCTGGACATCTGAAATCTGCTTGCAAGCAGCTTGCTTTCAAAAGCCAGAAAATTACCAATCCCAAGAGTAATGGCAGCTCAAACTGATCAAACTGCCAGCAGCCAGCACGATCTCCCATTGTTTTATGTGGATTATGAGCCACAACAAAAATGTGACTAGCTTCCACACAGCAATGGTCCTGGAGATTGCCTTGTAGAAGCACAGGTGTTGGTATTATTTTATCTTATTTTTCAGCTAAAACATATTACTCAAGAACACAGTCTTTGCACCCAAAATGAAGCTGCATCACATTTATTCTGTTGAGATTGGGGAATAGAAAGCAAGGACACCTGCAGAGACAGAGTATGCTTTGGTAATTTGGGAACAAGAAGAAGGAACAAAGTCCTTCCAATAAAAGCCATTTAAGTATAGACAATAAGTATGTCAGAGTAAAGCCAAAATAATCAATTCAGTGTCTCCTCATTCGACAAACACAACCTGATGGAAACCTGCTGCTCCAAACCCCCCAAAGTAGTTGCCTTGCCATAGACCTCCTGGAAGGAAAGCAATGGCTCCTAACCCCAGGTGCTGCCTTGGCCAGGAGGTTCCAAGCCCAAGGACAGACTGACTTTGGAGGTAGGACCAGCAGGAGAACACACACAAATCGGTTCAACAATAAAAAATGCTGAAACTGCCAGGGTAAGGCCAGTACTGCACACCCAAACTCGAAAATCCAAAGCAATATGTCTGAAATGAGTATCCCAAAACTGTCATTTCCCATCTGTCACTGCATGTGAGTTTTTCCTCTAACCCACCTCCCTGCTCCTGTGGCACCTTTGCGTTCCAATGGCACATGGCAGTTTGAACAGTGCAAGAGGTCATTATGATCATTATATACAAATAAATACACTCCCAGTCAGCCCACTGTAGCGGCACAGTACCACAGGTTCACCAATTTACTTCCTCCTGAGGAAAGATCCAGTCATTCGGCTGCCAAATCCTCTTTCTCTCCAGATTACAGCTTGTGTGGTTTCCTTTGCTCTTTATATATCAACAAGACAGAACACAAGAACCTGTTTGTTGAAGACATATGTTTCTACACCAGTTTTTTTCAAATGAAAGTATCTTCACAACTCTGACCCTAGTTTTCAGAAAGTAAACAAGTTTAGTAAGGGTTGTACTGCCCCCAGCCCAGAGAACTTTAATTCCTGACCTCATGAACACAGAGATGGTGTTACAATGTTCAAAAGGCAAACCCCCAAGAGCCATCCACCAGTGTGCCACTGCACTGGCACGTTTAACCCTGGATGTACAGAGGGACGCTGTCACTTATCCATGGATCGTAACTATAACAAAAGCAAGAAGTCGGACGGTGAAAGCCTCCTCCAGAAGAGCTACCGCATCAGCCAAATGCAGGCAAAGACTAAACCCACTAACAACATGTGAGCATTGTGAGGCAGAGAAGTGAAACCCAACAGAGCATCATTCTGCCATGACCTCAAACCTTCACACATGCATCGTAAGCACAAGGTGCAGCTCTGGTAACCACCTCCCAAAGCAAGATGAAGAAGCATTAAAGGACTGGAAAGGCATACTAAAATGATCAGGGGCTGAAGCAGCTGCTTTAACAGCAACTAAAAAGGTCACTACTTTACTGGTTTGCAGTGGAGAGGCCTACAAAAGGACAGAGTGAGGATTTCGCAGTCAGAGGGCTGGGTGAGGAGGACTATTTTGGTCTGACCCAGCAGGGCACTACTTTAGTACCCTTTTAGTCCCTAACCCAAATGGCTATCACACACCTATCTGCATTTCTTGGCACACTCACTGAAACAACAGACTAAAGACACCTGTAAGCTGTGTTGTATTTCCATCAGCTGCGGCACACAGAGCCTTGTGATTGGTGTAACACAACCAAGACAAGCACTCACCAGTCTGTTTTCATCAAACACCTCGAACAGGAGCCGATGGTTGGTTGGGTTTACCTGTGAGAAAATCCAAACGTCACTGGAAGTTCAGTAGCTGGACAATAACAATATCTGGGTACTAGTTCAGGCAGCGATTAAACCAAGGCAAACTGGACAGGACTAACAGCTCTGATATAAATCTTTACTTAAACTGGAGCACCAGAACCTCACTACAACTGGGAAGAGCCTGGCAGTTGACACAGAAGCTTTCATTTGCTGTGCTCAGTTGCTGCATTTCCTTGGCAGAGGACCCCCAGTCCCAGGCTAGACAGACTATCAGGGCTCCTTGACTGATTGACGGATTTACCAGGAGCAAGAGTTTTGCTGCATTTCCTTCAGAATTTCACATTCAGATATGTTTCTGACTGTCCACCACTCAACATCTCTAGCCCATTTAGCACACACACCCTTGGAACACCCAACAGAAGTCTCCCCAACACCTGAAAACAGCAAATATACTTCCAGAGAATTATTTGCATTTACTTAAATTGAAGCACAAAGACTGCCAACATCTAAAAGGACAAAAACAAACATAAAAAAAATTCTGCCAGGAAGACAAAACAGCTGCTATTATTATACTATTAAACAAAAAGTTTTATAGTGTTTGATCCAGTTGATACATTTTTTCAGAAAGGCTTTGCAAGCCAGGGTACTATGACCAACACATTTAATCAAGAAAATTTAGAAATAATATACCACAATGTACTGATAATGCTATGGGCTGGCGATGGACTTCCCAGTTTTGAGAAAACTGGAGAACTGTGACACATAAAATTACTTTATAGGTTCCATTATTGCTTAGGACTTTCAAGATGTTTTAACAAAGCTTCTATGAACTATACCAGAAGTTTTGCAGCAGTTTTGTGCGTTCCCTTTCCCTGAGATTTTAGATTTGTATGACTCAGCTGCAAACCCTAGAAAAGTTGTTCAGTACATGTGTACAAACAAGCATTCCCCACGAAGCTGAGGCCTGTGCATTGCACATTCCACTGGCGGCGCTGCTCTCCCAGAGCTCCCCATCCCGGCAGGCAGCTCCCAGTGTCCGGCACAACTCCCGCCTGGAACAATCTGCCACATCTGCCCTCAGGCAGCTGCTCAAGATTAGCGTTTGAAATCCCTGAAATTCTACCTGACCTGCTTTCGTGGAAGCTACAGCTACACTAAAGTTCAATCGTTCTTCTTTGGAAAAATATTGTCTGCAACTAAGTAACAAAGTTACTGCCCTTCACATTTATATAATGGCAAGTTGTGAAACTGTTTCTAAGTCGCCTGGTGCCAATTTCTGCTGAGCATTCCATCCCCGCAGAAACACAACAGCAAGTACATCAAGGCAAGCAGGTCTTTTAAGTAAACATATAAACAACAAATATAAAATAAGATTAGCTGTGCATGTTCTAATAATGACCACAAATAAAGAGAAACTTACTCTAAAATAAAACTCTTCATTCCATTTTGGGTTCAGCGTCTGTAAAAGAAAGAACAATATTTACATACTAAAGTTTCATTAGGTTTTCTGGTTTGCAATTATAAAAACATGCATGCAAGTGACAGTTTTCTAGGGAAATAAAAGAGAAAGAAAAGTATGTAAGAAAAGAGATTGAAAAAAAATTGCCATCTAGAAATTCTCTATTGAGTAAACCAAACGTGGGAGGATATTTGAGTCAGATGATCCTAAAATAGATGTTAAATATAAATAGAATTTGATGATTAAAAGACAAATAACTGAGAACCTATAGAAATAAAACCTGAAGACATTTCATTCTCAAGATTCATTTAAACCCAGATAAAAAAAGTATTTTTTAAACACAAAGGTAACTTTAGGGCAAAAAAACATGCTCAGATTTATACTGTGAAATAAATAGAAAAATAAAAAAAGAACAAAAGGAAAGGTTATTCCTTGGAATAGGTACGATATTCTTCCAATCTCCTCCCAGCCTAAGGATTTTAATTTTGTTTTAACAAGCTGACTAAAATGCACAGAATAAATGTGCATAAAGATTGCAAGCTGAAGTGAGCTCAAGCAAGACATAATAAATTGATAAAAAAGAGATGAGAAGTACAAACAGTAATTTGGGCAATTCAGGCTTGGGTAAGTATAAAAACAATTGGACAACATGTCCAATGCTTTTGTGCTCGTGCCAAATCATTCCCTCTTGCTCTCACACAGCAGAGGTTTACGGGCAGAGCTGTCAGGAAAATTTGGCTCTACACCCACGACAATTCTGTTCTAGCAGAGAAGGGGAATCTTGGCTGTTTATCTTACTCCTTGCTATAGATCCAATAGATTCCTCATGTGCAGGACACGGGGGCTGACTATACTGCATCTCTCTACAAATTGGGAATACAGGACCTCATGGCAGAGCAGGAAATACTTCCTGAAAGAAAAGACCACTGTAAAGGGCAGGAGAATGGATGAGGGGAAGAGTAGGCATGGGGATTGCAGGCACAGAGAAACTTTCACCTTTTTACCCTGAAGGAGCACAAATGTATTCAGTAAAGAAGCAGTAAGAAAAAACAATGTTACATTTTAAACACTTGTATTCATCAAATGCTACTGCTGTTGGCAAGACAGGGTACATTCAATTCACCAAACAAAGCACTGGGTTAACACTGAATTCGAGGGCACTACTGCCCATTTATAACCCATTAATTTCAAATGCTGCTTAACCACAGAGTTCAGGGAAATCTGATGGACAAAGCAGCAGAGTCTTTGGTAAATGCCTGGTAACTCGCAGAAATTCTTCCACCTTTACAGGTCCCACTCTTAGTGGGCCGAGGTAGAAAGTGCAAACACCTGAGTGCCACCAAAGGAGAAGGAATTGCAGCAATAGCTCCATACAGGACATGAGCAGGGAAACAGTAACAGAATCTCAACCTCAAGAAGAGCTACATCCTAAAAAGGGCAAGTGCTGCACAGATAAAGGACTGCCAGGAGTCAAGCTGAGCTAGACCTTCCTCGGGTACTCAAAAAGGGTTTCCAACCCTACACAGAAAATGAGGACACGGAGAGAAACGATGCTCCTGAACACTAGAGCTCAATGAGGAGACTGAGCATTCTCAGAGATGGAAAACTATTTTTAATATTCCATGTGGGAGAGATAGAAGTTTTCGGAGCTCAGTGCAGTAAAGGTGAAGAAATTGAAGAAACTGGATAATCTTCATCCAAACTTTTAAATTCCAGCAGGAATTTAAAGGGCACACTGACCATGTTACAGGATCAGAAGCCAGCAAACAGCAAATCCAGCTTTCCCTACTTCAGGGAGAGCCTTTCCAACAGGGCATTCCAAACACAGCTCCAAAAGGAAGTACAAGGCATTAATCAAACCTTATAGCTGGATTAACTATGGAGGGAGGTTAATCAGAAAAAAAAAGCCTCAGAA
This sequence comes from Oriolus oriolus, assembly GCA_013400235.1. Lineage (NCBI taxonomy): Eukaryota > Metazoa > Chordata > Aves > Passeriformes > Corvidae > Oriolus > Oriolus oriolus. Next base: position 133,243 of record VXBT01005254.1, on the reverse strand, counting down.
ATTCAGTCCAGGTAGGTCATGCCACATGAAGCTGATATTCTTCCGGTAACTTTATTTTTTCAGAGTAAGAAAACAATGTGCATTTAACCCCTTTGGCTGTAATCAAGCACTTCCAGAGGCACAGTCCAGCTGTGCAGGACGATACAGATCAGACAATGGCACAGGTCATGGGAAAGGAGAACAAAACAGGGACACTGCAGTTCCTTCTGCTTTCCCAAAGGCACTCCTGCAAGGCAGTGCTGCACAAAGTTACCCATTCAACTGAGGAACACAAAAATGAGGAGAAAAATGAGAAACTTGTGAAGGGTTAGACACAGTTACAGAGCTGAAGGAGATAACTGCCAGTCACTCATTCCTCAGATTGATTGTACTCAGTATTTTTTTATTAATGATTTTAACTCAAAATCAAGACATGCCAATGATGTTTGCTATTTACAAAATAGAGAGAGGACTGCAAATTGCACAGGGAGAACTCTGCCTTGAGATGAAATTTAACAATTCAAACCAGAAATTACCAACTAGAACTTTCCAACATATGAGATAATATCACTATTACAGAAATGACTGAGAACATCCAGGCTTTAAGTGACAGTGAGAAGAAACAGTGATAAAATGCAGATGCAGTCCTGGGAATGAAACAAGCACCAAGGGCTAACCAGGACGTCCTTGAAAAATTCATTTTCCACATCAAATATACCCTGGTTCTGGGACAAGTTCTGCTTGGATCTTCCACACCTCCAGGATTCCACACTGGTTTTTTCATGACACCTAATGTCCTGATTTTAGAACCGCATCATTCCAGTTTGTGTTTTCAATAACAAAATTCTCCTCACTATTCCGTTTTGCAGCACAGATTTCAACTGAACCCCTGTTGATTCTAAATACCTCCATAAAAAATGACAACTTTTCCCCTTACTTTTCATACAGCTTATGACCTTTTTCCTCTCTGCCACCAATACCAGCAAATTAAAAAAAAAAAAAAAATTCTTACAAAATCTTAGGGTCCTGATAATGACAAATATCCCCTGGTGGAATTTTGTTTGTGTGGATTGAAATTAAGGAATGAAATAAAACTCAATTTTGGTTCTATTTAAAAATGTAAGAACTCCCTGGCTTTTCTTACAGCGTATCTTCTGTCATCTGGTTGTTTTAAACTCCCATATTAGGGAAATATTTTGAAAATGGAAATACTGAACAGAAGTATTAAAGAACGATCATTTTTGCTAAAAGTCAGATAAATGATAATTAAAGCAGAATTTCTCAGTCCTTTATTTCAGCCATGTCTTTCAGTGAAATATGAATTTGATAAAAGAACCTGTGAATGGTGCAGTGGGGTTTGATAAGCCAAGCTTTAGGGAACAATATGCAACATGTTAGGTGGTGTCTCCAGGCCAGACACACTGAGGTTGCAGGCACTTGTTCTCTGATTTTGATTTGGAGAAAAACCACATTATCCAGTTGGTACACGTGTATGTAACGATTTTAATTAGTGCTGCATTATATTATACAATTGTGGTCCAGTGTTCTTAACGCTTCCAAAGCCATGGATTTAAAAAGAGTATATACATACCTTTTTGATAGTTTTTGTCTGCACAAGAGCAAGTTCTCTGTTCTCGTCTGCTACATACAGGGAAAGTTTCACATATGGGTCACTGCAAAAGAAGACATCAGATTTAATGGCCTATAATTGTACAGCCAAAGAGCACTGCAGAAGGAATTTGTCATTTAACTGGATGACAACAGCACCTCCAAACACTGTTAGTGGAATTGTCCTCAGTGAAAGCTTGGAACTCTAGTAAGCTACTCACACATTGAAAATGAGTGTTTGAATGCGCTCAGTTAAACACTGCCCATAACAGCAGAGATCATTCCCTGCAGTTCTGTCCCTGCTGAGGGCAAGAACCCCCTGCTCCCACATAGCTCCTGCCCATGAGCACGCCCGTGGGATTCCATTAAAACCAGTCAGGGAAAAATGGGAGCCATGGGGTTTGGAAGAGACTGGCTGTAACTAACCCCTGGAGGCTGACAGAAAGTGCAACAGGAAGTATTTTGAAGCAGTGGTTTTAATTGTCTTGAACCATAAAACCAAGCTGCATGGTATCAGCAGTGATTCAGACAGACAGGGCAGTGAGCAACCTGCTCTAGTGGAAGGTATTCCTGCCCACAGCAGAGGGTAGAATTGGATGGTCTTTAAGGCCCCTTCCAACACAAACCATTCCATGGTTCTGTGCTCTAAGCTGGGAGAAACAACATCCTGCAGGAACAGATGAACTTCACACAAGTACAACATCAGGAAGTGGAACTGGAGCAGAGGCTCTGCTTGAAGGGAGGAAATGGGTGCCTGAGTAAAACCAGGACCCTGACCTGCTCTGGTGCTTCCCTCTCAAGGCTGCAGCACACTCAGCTGAATGCTGATCCAAGATTTCTTGAAAGCATCAACAAGAGACACTCACAACACCACCAGGCACTCAGATTATCAACCAAGTGATTCAAATGCTCTCTGACACTTTTTAAGTTTAAGGAACTATTTTGTGACAGTATCACTGTGGAACAATCAGTGCTTGCATGTTCGTTATACTGGATGCTCCACATACTTCGAATATAGAATGCCACAAAGGTGGAAACAAGAATAAACAAGACATCTTGTTGGGTTGATTACTTCTATCAGTAGATGCACATAAATGCATCTACTTAAATTGCAATTAAGTTCAGCACTAAGCACCATGGTTTAGAAGAAAGCAAAGCATCATTGTGATTATAAGGAAATGCTGATGCTGCTTTGAACTGCTTGATGTACAGTGCTAATATTTACAGGTATCCTCCCAGATTTAGGTTATCGATCCGTACTTGGGCAATGTTGTTTTCAGGAACCCTTAGAAATACTACAATTTTTTAGCGCTAAAATACCCTGGATGAATCTTCTGCCTACAGAAAATGAAAACTGTGGAAGTGGCAATGTGGAATGGATTTTTTTTAATCTGTTTCTATTTTAAAAAACTAGAGAATAATTACGTTTATTACAAATTACAGTAAGGAAATTTTGCTTTTACTGAACAGACTACTGACATCTCTGCCTGCTCTAAAAGCAGGACAGAGTGAGTCAGACTGAGCTGTGCAGCCAAGCTCTCGGTCCTGAAGGTGAGGCTGGAGTTTACCCAAACGATTGGATATTTGAGACTGTTTACTGATATGCATTTGTTTACTTAAAACAAACTCGTGGCTGCACAGAGACTGGAGACCAAGGAAAGCTGACACTGCCCTGAGTGGAGCTGTCTCACACAGCCCCGCACTGCGGCCACTTGCTCTGCCCCCCAGGTTGCCCACCCCAGTGGCAGAACAGCTCTGCATGGAGCTTGCACAGGAACACAGCAGAGGAAGGGTACCAGCTGAAGGCAATGGGCCATGAGGAACACAGAAGTCCCCTCCCAGCCCCAGCAGGCCATGGGGAACACAGAGGTCATCAATATAGTCAGACAATTCTTCACACTGCAGTTACAGGAGCTCTTAGTGGCTAGAATGTACCTGATTAATATTAAAATTCTTACGTGTAGAAGTCAATAAATAAAAAACATCGTAAAGCTTTTAAGAAACTTATTACTTAGAATCAGGCTCAGATTCCAACAACGAAATAAGCAGTCTAATTTGTAAGTGCCACTAACTGAGCAGCTTCAGGTGAAATCCAGGGGTCTGTACAGCCCCAGTTGTTTGGATCCTGGTCTGCCATCTGCTCTGCAGGAAACACAAACGCTGCTCCCGAGATCCATACAGCTACCAGGAAAATGAAACAAGCTACAAAGGAATATAACACAGACCAGCTGAGACTTCCTGGGGAGCAGACATTCTAACTGAGCAAACTGGTGAAGGAATCAGAGAACGGGCAAAGAATGGAAGACGGCAGAACCCCAATTAAGAACATAACTACAGCAGCAAAACAAAATAACTGGGATCCCAGAGAACAGACACTACATGTCAAAGCAGCAGTAGAAACACTGAGGGAACTTTACAATGGTTAATTGCATCCTGAAAACCCAGCTAACAGCAAGTGTTCCAGATAAACATGGCATCTTTGCAAGGGAAAATCAGTACTGACATGGAAGATTTATTAGATAAAAACATGAAAGTCAGTAAAATTGAGGAAAACTTGCAAAAGAATGAAATACAGCATCTGGCCTGTTAAAAGTCAGTGGAAAACCTATTCACAAATTGGAATGTAGACACGAAGACAAGCAATAAAATACCAAATTCCTGTCTCACAGCAGTGCCTGCAGATGTGTAAAAGGAAGGAAATCCTGATGATTCAGGTGACAGAAGACATAAATGAGACACCTGCTGAGAGCACAAAAACCTCCCAGCAAACCAACAAGGAGAGTTTGGACAATGCTTTCAGGCACAGGGTGAGATTCTTGGGATGTCCTTTGCAGGGCCAGGAGCTGGGACTCGATGATCCCTTCCAACTCAACATATTCTATGGTTCTATGATTCTAACTTTTGAGCACAGAAAGCAGACTTGAATCAGTCTGGAGCTGTACCTGCCAGATATTCTCACCTTGAAATCAACTGATTAAAAACAGGGGAGACAGGGATTAAAATAAAATATTGCTTTCTTGACTTTCCTCAGGCAGACGCACTCATTCCTCAAGAAAGCACTATAAACCCCCTTATGGCACTCCTGAAAAGCACCATTCCAAGTGGTGCAAGAATACTTTCATTGTGCTCTAAAAACAAGTGGAAAATAAAGCAGCTCATCCCACAGTTCATTGTGAATGTCGGTCTCAGCCCTGAACTGCTGATTTGCATCAGGATTTAAAAGGGGATGCTGGAAAAGCTTAGGAGTGTGACACCAGATGAGCAGGATGAAGCCCTTCCACTCACATGGATGACATCATGTATGTGACATACTGAACTAACAGTTCTGCACTTTGTTAGGAAAACTCGCTGCAGAGGTCGCTTTGAGGAAAAGTACTGGGTTTGCCTAGGGAAGAGGATAGAGGATTGAAGGTGGAAACGTCACAAAACAGAAAACTACAAGTAGAAAACTTTCTCTACATGAAATTTTACACCAGTACCAATGTTAAAATGCCATCTTAATGAAACCCGCATCACAACAAATGGACAGTCATGGACTGCTAGGAAGCTGTTAATGTAGGAAATATCCAAGTGGAATCCACACGGTGTTCTGGTAGAATCCCTGCAATACCAGAAAATGGATACAGAAAATGAACCGCAAGCCTGGAGCCTGGGGACACCACAGACGGCCAGCCCATACCCAGAGTTACACTGGCAGCACTCAGATGGTATTGCACCCACAGGGACACCAAGGCAGGGACACGAGAGACTGACGGAGCGCTGCCCAACGCAGCGAGGGCACTGTGCCCGAGAGGTGACCCGACTGTACTGCAGGACATAATAAACCTACACTTAGGGCAACAAAGAGAACACCCTCTACCTGTGAGGGTACTCCTCAGCGAAAGAGAAGCTGGTTTTGTAGTGAAGGCTTACTGGGGAGGGGAAATACAGGCTTCTTTTACCCACTATAGGGCTCCTTCTATCCAGACAGCACCAACCTCAGTGCACTTCTAATAAAATGCAACAACATAATAACAAGGCAGGTAAAACCTGCTCCACATGCAGTGAAGGCACAGCTATACTCAATCTGAAAGGTACAGTATTTAATGCTTTACATTTCTTACACTTGACAACGCTATCACATAGGAGGAGTCAGTGCATATATCCATTTGTATTATCAGGCATTCAAAGGACCAAGTAGCGTTTAAGAGAAAAGAGCCCAGTCACCATCATACCAGCGACTGGAGATGAAGGGGAGTTGATCTGTGGAACACCTATCTAAAACACTCCTCGCTACAAAATTGAAAATTATTAAAAGCACTAAATCTCATCTATCCCAACATGATCAGCCAAAACCTAGAGAACATCAGCGCCTGCCAAGATCAGGAGAACCTTGAAGCTGGTAACAGTTTTCTGAAGAATAAAAGGGAATCCTAAGAAAATTATGCTAATAATGAAAGTTATGTTAATCATAATCACAAGTTAGTACAAAGAGAGTTTGGCAGAACAATAGCTATGAAAACAACCTGAGGTCTTAAGAAATCCTTTTCCTGACCTCTGGAATCCCCCAGACACCCAAAATTAGCTATCTGCCACAGTTTTGCCAACTTGCAGCATTTGGCATTTTCTTAAAGCTCAAGCAACTGTAGATATATAATTATCATCTTTCATATGAATCTCAGCACAAAAAGGCAGCTTCCAGCTCTTCTTATGGAGCACAACAAAAGCACTGATGACTTAAAAACTCCAGGGAAAAATCTCAAGGAAGATCAGCCTCCTTTAAAAATCACATTACTTTGGAGCAGTGTGAAACTGGGGTCCACGAATAGTCTCCTGTTTGTTCACTTGAGTCTGGAATCACATTTGCTCCATAGTTTTGAAACAGTTTCGAAAGCAAGTCTCAAACTAGCTTCTGCCAGTGACATGATGTATTATTTACTTATTTTAAGCTCCAAAAGAAGGGGGTGGAGAGCACAGGCACACGTGAAAGAACAATGGAACTACTAAGGCCTACATGGCTCTATTTTTATTTAAAAAGCTGAAACCGCCTCCCCACATATAAAATTTAGTAACACTTGTTATGCAAGTGCGTGAATGCCAGGCTTGTCACATGCAGGCAAACTTTGCATTTCAAAATAGCCTGACTGGTTTCTTTGGAACAGTCTTGCACAAGATAATTTTGCTTCTGTAAGAAACACAAAACCATTCCCTTTGTGCTGCCCCTTTTCTGCTCACATATGTGAAAGAACTGATCAACAGCTCCTGTAATTCCAGCTACAGAAATACTGGCACACTCCAACACAAACGCAGAGAAGCCTCTTCCTTGAAGCCACATCCCCATCTGATTCTTTCCCTGGTCTTGAGGGAACCACTTCTGGCTATCGGTGATTCTTCATCCATCCCCTTTTCCCACCCCCTCACCCCATCCAATCTACTTTCACTCTTGTCAGTGCAGGTACACATAGAACAACATCCTCATTGAGCCCTTAAGGCATGTGCCTCCCTTTACACCTGAGTCAGAGAAGCCGAATGTTTCAACATTCCCCAAAATGACCACCTTCAGATTTCTGTCAAGAACACTGAAAGATCTCAGGCCACCTTCTCCCCACGGCACTGGGATGGCTGAGGGCTCTGGGTTTGCCTGGTTTGGGGGTCCCTCCACCTGTGGGCAGGTACAGAGGCAGATGTGTCCGGGCGCCCGCGGCAGCTCAGCGCTGCAGGAACCAACCTGCTCTGCACAGGCACTCAGGTAAATCTGCAGATTGCAGGCTGTACTACTGGCAATGTGCTTTTACAGACAACATGCCTTCAAGACCACCACTTACAAATTGAAATCAGTAACACAAACCACCTTCAAAAACATTCATCTCAAGGAGTCTCCACAAAATTATGGGAGCCCCACGGACAGCAGTTAACATCAGGGCTGAAAAGCAGATTAGGTCTGGCGAGAGGAAATTCTGTGAACCTGAAAATGTTTTTCAGGATCACTTAAACACACTTAGAGAAACTCTGTCAGTGCATGCACTTAGTGGAGCTTAAAAAGTTCCAAAGATTTTTTAAAATTCCAGTGTTTTGCTTAGTCACTTTCAGATTCAAAGAGATGAGGGAAACAAAGCCCAAAACATGCATCTTTAAAGACAATTAGAATTATACTGAGATATTTCTAACCAAGTTTTACGGAGAGCAGTAAAAACAATGTTCTAAGGCAGAACCTCTTACAGTCACTATCATTTTATCCCAACAACCATTCCCCCAGTGACTTTCCCCATTCCTGCACTGTAAGAAGGGAGAAGTACAGTAACAGTACACAGCAATTAACTACAAGGAATGCTCCAGAGCATACTGGCTGTGTTTGCTCCCTGGTTTTATTTTAGCATGAGCCTTCTGGGTTTCAACTTTCTGCCTGTACCGAGTAATATCCATTAGGAGTTTTTCTCAGAGAAGGGAGATTTTGACCTCACTGTCATACAAGTCTTGTGTCCTATGACTAAAGCAAAGCACGAAGTGTCCGATCACACAAAGATAAAGGAACATCAGCTTCTGAAAAGAAAACAAAACCTTACCTTACCCTTCACCGCAAAGCCAAACTTGCAATCCATTGTGCCTAAGCATCCCAAAATCTCACTCCTCCATACCAAATCCCAGAGTCATTTTACAGACCTCCCATTTCTCTTCTAGTGTTTTATTTCCCAAAGAAAAGCTCACACTTCATCTGACTCTACAAGAAATGCAGCAAGGCTTTACCAAAGAGCTGCTAGAGACAGTGACTCACATCATAGACAGCTGCGAAGAAGTGCCTGTGGGTGAAAAAATGAGTTAAAAATTATACCTCAAACCCCACCTCCAGTGTCTCCACCATCCTTTACCATGTTATGTTCTAATAAAGGGTAACGAGATGGATTCCTTTTGTATTCTTGCTTTCTTGGAAGTCTCCCAGAGCATAAAGAATATTTTAATCTTCCAAAACAGATGGAAGTGTAAATATGGGGGTTTTTTTACTCCCTGAGTCCAGTTTTTTTGCAAAGGTTAAATAAATGCTCTAACAGAATATGCATACATCAGCCCCTGGAGCTGAGGGGCTGATGTATGCATAGATCTTCCTATGCCATTTCACACTCCCAAAATATCTTAACAAGTTCCAAAATCCAGCGGGGGTGGGGAAGGAGAGTGAAAACTCCATGACACCTGGCTTTTTGGAACAGAAAAGCTCAGCACAGGAATTCCAGGCAGCATCCCTGCCCATGAATGCCACGCACATGGACTGTGCTTGGGAACAGGCTTATCCAGCCAGGCATACACAGAGGCCCCAGGTCCCAAGGCATTTTGAAGGACTTAAGTGAGCACTGCTGCTGGAGCTCACTCACCACCCACCCTGTACCTGTCCCCTGCTCAGCCAGCAAGCACATACCTCGCACTGCAGAGATGAAACAGGCGGGGAAGTGAATGTGGATTACACCTGGGTCAGCCTTCCCTCCTTCCTTCAGCCCAGGCTGCCCTAATCCCAGGCCAGGTCCTTACCTCGGTCACCGCAGCGCCTCACAAGTGCTCGTGTGGACCAAGGGGAGCCCTTGCACAGGGCGCAACTGCAGAGCACTTTTGCCAGGTTCTGTGCTCAGCAGAGGCAAGAGCGGTCTGAGCACAGCTCGGCAGCACGGATTTAGCAGGTGTAACTTGTCATCCCATTCCCAGAAAGCATGGCTCACACCGAGCTGTTCACCCGCCCACGCATGCAGAACCGTGTCCTCAGCTGCTGCAGGCAGGCACAGCAACAGAATGGCATTTGACAATAGAGAAAGGCAGAAAGCAAAGGAAATCTATAATTATTCTGTGGAATTCACTGCGGTTAAGGAATTAGCCAGGTTCAAAAGGGACAAAATTGGCCATGTGCATAATAAGAGTAATGAGTTAATTACACCAAAGCCTTTTGAATCCACTTGCCTGAAGTCTCATGTTAATCTTCAGCTACTGAGGTAAAACCAAATCCTTGAGAAGCACATCACTGTGTTGCTAATACAAGGCTGAATTAGGTGGTAGACACCACAGTGAGGGACAGACTTCCAGCAGCCTCTGATTTAAAAAATCCTGAATTCAGAGTGAAAAGAAAAGCTAACTCAGGACAGTCTGCTAAGCATGAGGCTTTTGGTGCATAACAAGGAGCTGGCAATCTTTCATCTAAACGTATTCATCAGTCCTTATTGTGCAGCTTGCCACTAGGTAAGGAAATAATACCCCCACAGGCAGGGAGGAAGGTTATTTTTCCAGCTATTTCATCCCCTTCCCATAGGAAATCTATACCAAGAGCAAACAGGTTTCACAGCGATTCCTCCACTTTTTCAGCCCCATTCAAACCTGTATCCTACAATGCCCCAAAGTGCAAAGTGTTGCCACGTGGTTACTCCTGGAAAAACATTTCCCAGGTCCCACCCTGAAAGCAGCTGTAACCACAAGCCCCAAAGATGTGCAGGCAGCTCAGCTACCTTCACCCCCAGGGCTGACACAGGCCTGAGATACACTCAGCATGCTGTGCTTCAGCTCACAGCCTGGCTAATGGTTCCCAGGACATACCTGGAGAGCTTTCAGATCACTGGAAACATCTATCCTAAAAGCAACAGAAACTAGTTAATTCTACTAAATGTGAAAAAGAGAGAGGTCTGATAGTCCCTCTTCCATCAGTATCTATTTTTTCAAATCTCTGAGTCTTATGAATGATAAATCACATGGAAAGGGCAAATGAAGACTCCTCACCTAATTAAATTTAGCCTTAGACAGATCCCAAATAACTCTAACTTCCAATGGGACAGCCTAGAATGCTAAGTCTTCCAATTTGTTACTGAAACCACTGAAAACATCATGCCAAGTGCACCAGCAAATACCCTGCAGAAGCAGGTGTTTCACATTGTGTCATCCTCAGTGTTCACAAAATGAACTGAACAAGTGCCAGCTGATGAACTCAGGTGAGTATCAATAAAGCCAGTAATGGTACGTCTATTTCCAGGCACTAAAATCCGGATCTCAGTTTCAGAAAACTCCCACAGACTGATAGTCTCAGAATCCAATGTCACTTTCTAACCAGAAAGGTGTATTTCAGCAGTAGCAACAGGAGAGATGCCTTGTTATAGCCAGCCACAGAAAGGTTGTATACAATCAAGTCAAATGCCAAACTGGCAAAATAAAGGAAAAAAATGAATAAAATAAAAATAAATAAATAAATATAGGAATAAAAGCACCATTCAGGAACTTAACACCAGCAGTAAACAGTCCCCTGCAGACCCTCTGTCCCGATCCATTGCTCTCACCTTCAACCTGCTCCCAGCTGATGCACCAAACCTATTTTCCGTTAAAGAAAGGAAACAAAGAACCGTAGGACAGCCTCAGTTTAAAGATACACAGTGCTGAAATTGCTCGTCTGACTGGACACACCATTCCTCAGTGTCAAAAAAGTCACTGCATTAGCCATTCCACAGGAGCGCGGTGTAAGCTGGATCATCAGCATGTGAAATCACATAAAACATTCAGGACACTCAATGGAGACAAACTACTGGTAGTAAGTTCGGGGTGATCCCAATGTAGCATATTGAATATAAGCACAAATTACACAAAAACACAGCAAAAAATGAAGAATTAATTATTTACGTTGTACAACACAAAACATCTTTTAAATCTTGGCTTTCAACAAGGCAGAGAGGACACAGATGGAGACATAAAGCAAAAGTTCAAAAGGAAAAAGACACTTCCATTATGTTTAAATTTTAAGGAAAGCAGCAGAAGGAAAAGTTTGTTACTCTCATGTACTTGGGGTAATAGCAAATTCTGCCTTACACAAAAGCCCTGCCATTAAGAGACCTGAACCACTGACCTCTACCGCAGGAGGGGAACTTAGAACGAGGGCTGGGTTTAATGAATTAAATTCCCCAGCAACTACTGTGCCAGCAATTGATGAAGAGTTATACAAACACCTCACCTGGCCTCCATTGTTTGAAGGAGCCACAGTCCCAGCACCCAGAGGTTGAGCAGCCTCATCCTTTGCTGGTGCTGGCCAAGCCCAGCCACATCAACACCTAAATGCCCCGTGCCACAAGCCTTTAGCAGCTGCAGTGAGTAGAAGACCCAAACTGTGACACAACACAAACATTTTTGTTTCCCCTGGCTGCCAGGTAAATGTCAAACTCCGCTTTTTCTCCTTGAAATATTCGATGCCGCTACTTTCTTTCCTGAACCTGGCAAAGGCTGTGATTTTCCAGGCTAGTGTGCTTCCTCAGCCACGACCCTTGGAGAGCCAGACTTTAACTGACACTACTGAAGGAGCTGGCAACACCAGGATGTCACAGGAGACGGATTTCATGTGCTTGTGCCCAAAACCACAATTTCATTGGTTCCTCCTCAGGAATGCAGCATTCCTCTTTATCCAGCAGTCTGAGGAAAGGCTGAACTTCTATTCAGAAGTATGTGTCTCCTGCATTTCTGGGAGAAAGCCCTGAGGAAGGGATGCTCAGAACTGATCCCGGACCTGAAGATTTTTATTTTTAATCTCTTGGTGCAGGCACAGCTATAGCTTCAAGACAACCCACATTTGCTATTATGAGATAGTTCCTGAGACTGCAGTTTAATTAAATTTTCCTTCTACATCAAGAGCAGACAGGAACCATCAGTTCCAGAAGTTCCCAAAACCCAGCATTTGTGGGTGCCACTGGAAGTCTGCTTAATTAAAAATAAATGTTTTACTACTAAACAACTGCGAGTACAACACCGACTATCAGGCCCATGAAAGTCAGTGTAACCCAGCAGAGGGACACCTGGATTGGGATGGTCCTTCCCTCAGCCCCACATCTCAGACCCACCTCACCTCCCTCAGCCGACAGCAGCTGACCCCCACCCCCTCTATAAAAAGGGCTGACATTAAACCCGCTGTTCTGTTCCCAAGACCCTTACAAAGGGCCTGGCTGCCCGTCCCCCTCAGGGCACAGCCACTTCCCACCCGCCTCTGCCCCCTCACACACGATGCCTGCCCACAGTCTTTGTTTCATCCCAGTTCATTCTACACAGACTCCAGTCCTGTTCTGAAGGCTGAATGATTAATCTCCTCACCAGCTTTCCTGAGGCTCCCACTTCCAGGGTGTTGGACTATTCCGCAGCATCAATCCTGTCCCCCTACACCTGTGGAAGCTGAGGGTTGCCATTGCTCCCCCGTCACCCTCAGCAACCACAGCGCTGAAAGAAAAGGAAAAACCAGACCCCACCCCCAGACAGCAACTTTTGGTGCTGGTTCTCTGACCTGGATGTTCACAGGGCTGTATTTCCCACTTCCACCCTCACTCCCTGCCTGTCCAGCCCTTCCATGAGCCCTTCCTGAGGTGCCCGGCTCGCCCTGCCCTCATCCGGCACTGATGCCTCAAAACTGGTGGGAACTGGCCCTGGGTGCCCCCAGTGCTCCCAGGGTCCCCACAGCACCATGGCAGCGCCTTGGCATGGGCACTCAACACACCCACGCACTGAAAACTCACTTTTTGGAGACTATTTAGTACTCCACAGCATTTTCCACTGTACTGTTATTTTTGCAGTGAATACATGTTCTGTGCTCCAAGCCACACTGACAGAAACTATGGTCTGTGTCTGCTCTGACACTTGTCAGACATCATCATAACTCAGTCAACTAAACTTAATAACAAGTGGTCTTCTCCTGTATTTTCCCCCCAGAAATCTCCTGGTTAAGGGAACTGAAGTGGTCCAGCACATAGGAGTGGCACAGGGCAGAGCATGGGAGGGCGACAGGGATGGTGGCTGCTCCCAAGGCAAAAAAAAAAAAAAACCAAACCAAGAAAATTCTAAGAAAATTCTTCCTTAATTTAGAGACTATAGGAAATTTGCCAGCACCTAAGATCTGAGTCAGCACCTAAGAGTAAGTTCTTGGCTGCCAAGCTGGTGATTTGTCACCAGGAATGTGCTCAGTGAGACGGATTTAAGCAAAGCTCATGTGCGCAGGGGTCAGCAGCCGCCTGTCAGAGCTCTGTGGCTCCGCCTGTGACACACAAGGCTGCTGCCCTCAGATCACACAGGGAGGCTGCACTCAGGAATTACCAACAACAGCTCCAAGAACACTAATCAAACAGGCTGGGAGGGGGAGTTCAGTTTTGTTCTGGTGTGCTATTACTCATAGCTGCAATGAGGTTTTGTTGCGATTAACCACACACTTTCTGCCTTAGCAGACGGCTTCTTCTGGCAAAGAAGGTACCAGGGACAACAGTGGCAGGGATGAGTGATTTCCCCACAGGACAGTTTCACATCAGCCCACAGTGTCCCACTCAGTGAATAGTTACACATCTCCTGGTGAAATTAAGAAGTCATCTCTTAAAATGGTTAGTTTTCCAACTCACATCACATAGGCTGACATTATCTCTCAAATACAGGACTCCTGAATAAGCCCCATTCTTCATTTTATTTCTACTTTCTGTAGATATTTATAAAATTTTCACAAATTTATAAAACATACACATGCAACACAGCATGTTAAAGGGACACAGCTTGCTGTGTTAATAATGGGCGCTGGTGAGGCCACACCTGGAGGACTGGTCCAGTGCTGGGCCCTCAGTGCAAGAGAGACAGAGACATCCCAGAGAAAGTCAAAAAAAAGGCCACAAAGATGATTAAGGGACCCTCACATACCAGGACAGAGAGATCTGGGTCTGCTCACCTGGAGAAGAGAAGCCATTAACTACAGGATTACTCTGTACTATCAAACTACAATCAACTCCTGAAAACCAGCCTTGGTCTTGGGTTTCCATTTCCAAATCCAAGTTAGGGGAAACAAATCTTTAAATGAAATCTAAACATTTCAAACTATAAGAAAATTCTTAAAATCCAGATATGTTGAAGTTATGCATTAAGTCTGTGTTCATTTCTCTGGTAAAGTACTCAAGCCAGAGAAAAGGTACTACATGTCACCAGAACAACAGCACCATCTGACAAACTGCAAACAACAGTGCTACACTTTAAAGTCAACACAGGCTTAAAAATATTGCTGTGTTTGATAGCACTGTATTATTTATTGATCTATTTCTGCATCAATTTGCTCATATTTATTTTCAATTAGACTATTATACATTTATTCACAAAATAATAGTTCTAGAGCACACTCCCATACATCTGCTCCAGTGCTCTTTACAAAGGAGCCCAAAATTTCATTCCTCTTCATACTGCTTGGAAGAGCAGAGAAGAGAAAAGGAGAGCCAAACCTCAATCACCCACCTAGGGGCTTTTGCTACAAAGCTGAAAATTTAGCATTACATTTCCTGATCAGTGTCATTGAAGTATTTTCTAACTATTTCTTCTATGGGTAAAACAGTTCAAGAACATTATTCATTTCTCAGAACAACACACTGCCCTCAGCACCCCCAGCCTGTTCTGGGCAGTGAGGGCAAGCAAGGGCTGGCCAGTGCACCCCAACACCATGGCTGCAGCCTGGGAGTCTTCTGAGACAGAAACAGGAATGAGTACTTCCGGCATCCTGCTTAAATCTGCATCAAAAAATTCAATTTAGGGGGATAATCCACAATTTATTACCTCCGACAACATCAACTCTGATTTTATTTATGTCACAATTTTTACCCACTACTGAAGATCTGGACAACTGAAAGAGAGGCAAGTGAGTGCTTGGGACAAAAGGCAAAGCTGCCAGTCTAGGGGGACACAAGGGCCCCTCACACCACCTTCCCCAGCCCTTGGGCTTGCTGCTGTCCCAGCTGCTCCCTCCTGGGTCATCCACTGCCTGTGCTGGGGCACCAGCACGGTTCCCACCACTGCCCCTCACACCTGCCACAGTTGCCTGTGGCTCCCAGCACTGGGATTAGCTTCATGACAAGTTTCCACGCCTTATTGTCACTCAAGGAGACACTCAAACCTCAACTATTTTTTCAGTCTTCACCTACATAAATCATTGGTTCAATTGTGATTTCTGTAAAAGAAAAATGATCACCGTGGTGTTTTTAAATATGCAAAAATTCCACCTGCTGGACAAACAGAATAGAAAGATGGTCCCTGGCCCTTAAGAGGGCACAACCCAAGTGTGAGAGGAGGTACAACAGAACAAGGCATGAGCAAAGGGCAGCAGACGACAGGAAGGGTTGTGAGTTGGCACTGGTCCCTCTGGCCCAGGTGGGCACGTGCAGGCCTCCCTGACAACACAGCAGCTGAAGGATGGCAAGCAAGACCTCATTTTACAGGGTCATGGCTTACTGGGAGCACCAGCCCTCAGGCAGCACCTCAGGCAACTGAGCAGCAGGTTCAGAAGAGGAAGGGTGACACGGTCAAAGCATGCATGGGGTGACATGGTCCAGGTCAGGCAAACTGGTGCTTCTGCCACCAAGGAATCAGTGCATCCTGGGAACTGTCAGACATGGATGATCTTTCCACTACAAGATATGAGACATTACTAAGTTCAGGAGGAAAATTTAACAGACATAAAAAGTAGAAGCTGCTGATTATTTCAATCCATTCCCCTTAAGGATTTTATATGACAGCAAAGAGGAAGAAAGACAGAAGTTCTACCTTAAATATTTAAGACCAAAAGGTTTTTCTTAGATGATTTTATTTACATGCCCCTTTTTTCTTTTAAAGATACCAGATTCAGGTAAACTCGCAGATCACAGTAGGTAGCAGGCAGGTGGGAAGGCTGAGGGGCTGAATACAGGCACTTCCTTTCTTCAAGCAACAACAAAACATTCTACATTTCTGTATTTGTACAAAGAAATTTTTCCATTGACCCATTATCTGATGAGAATTATTTTTCACTATGACATTATAACCGTCAGGAATTATTACCACGTCCTCTTATTAGGTAGCAAGATCACATCCTCGAATAAGCAGCATTTCTCCATTTACAGCTCCTGAAACATGTACCCAGTGCATCCTAAAGAATATAATATGTAGAAATGGGTAAAAACCTGCTAATCTTGGTGAAATACCTGTAAGCCTAACTTGCTCGGAAGCCATCAGATACCGGTTCGCGGTGGAAGCTGCGGAAACTCTCTGGTGCCCTCTGCTGCCAGGCACAGCAGCGAGGAGGCCGGCCCCGGGCTCGCCGGCCCCGGGCTCGCCGGCCCC
>VXBT01005254.1:20815-116545 GCA_013400235.1 Oriolus oriolus | reverse complement strand
CCGGCCCCGCGTGAGATCAAACACCTGCACCAATGTCATGGATACACCGATACCCTGTGCCCACACCCGGCAGTCCTATATTCATTTCACTCACCTGTATGAGCATCAACATTAAGGTTTCACAAATAAACTATCGATTATCCAGCATGTTTCTGCTGAGCAGCCTTTCATCTCTTCCTGTCCCAGCACCCTCTCCCAGACTGGCCACACACTTCTGACAGGTCCTGACAAGCCTGGCTGTCCTGTCGAGGGCTTCCTTCAGGTAAGTCCAGAGCATTTTCCGTGGGGGAAGCAGACAGCTCTGGCTGGTGCCATTCCTGGGACTACCCGTCAAGTGCCCTGGGGTGCACTGCCACTGACAACAGCCGCCTTTGGAGAGCCACCGGCTCTGCCTGTGCGGGGGCCATTCCCCTCCTTCCCAGGTAGACACACACTCCTGCTCTGCATCCAGCAGTGACTGAGCCCATCCCAGCACCTGCTCATGTCTGCTCCCTGTGCCCCACAGCTTTTATGGGAGCACACTAATTCCTCAGGGAAAGCACGAGCCACGTGGGCTTGCTGAGCAATGCAGACGCTGCTTCTGCATTCCCAAGTCCAGCTAGGGCTAGATCACAGGAAGCTCTCAGCTGGTTTCTTTCCCTCCCCACACTGTTAATAACATGTTCATTTCCATTACACTGGAAAAACTTCCATTGCAAATCAGTTAGAAAAAGGAAACAGCAACAACAGAGTATGAACTCTCTCCTACTTGAGCAACTGCCCTCTAGTCAAGTGGCTCTGGGAATTCAGTCACAGCTCTCTTCCACCTCCAGGGCCCCCCTCGGCCGGGATGCACACAGCACTCTCCCTCTGGCACATACGCAAGTGCTGAAGATGCAGGTCAGCTGAAGAGGCATTCAGGAGCCAGATTATTTTTTTAAATGGTTCGATTAATTTATGAAAGCAACTCCCTTCAATGGATTTGTCTGCTGATCAGAGGAGCCATCAGTATGAGAGGAGGAACAGGCGGTTATCCCAACCCAGCTCCAAGGCAGTACATGTGCTGGAGGGGATAGCTCCAGGGGTACAGCTATCACCACA
Organism: Oriolus oriolus; assembly: GCA_013400235.1. NCBI lineage: Eukaryota > Metazoa > Chordata > Aves > Passeriformes > Corvidae > Oriolus > Oriolus oriolus. The sequence goes on along the minus strand of VXBT01005254.1, from coordinate 115,465 downwards.
GTTTTTCCAATAGTTAAAACCAGATGTACCATAACTCGAAGTGGACTAGAAATAGTGAGGGTGGACTTAAAAGAATAGCTACAAGGTAAACATCCGCCGTCTTTGTCACCTGCGAAGTCACAGCCACGTGTGCTCTCCTCCCACTGTGAACCGCAGTGACAGGACACACATAAATTAAATAATTCAGCCACATTTCAAGCAGCCTTGCTCACAACAGGAGTATATAGCATGACTTACAATCCTACCAGCAGCCTGGAGCCTGCCTTATCCAGCTCCATCATGGATCCTCGACACAGGAAATCAAACCAGAAAAAGGGCTTTTCAGAGAAGAGCAGGTAAAAGCAATGAACCCAGAGGCAATCCATAACAAACTCTTACGTCACTAGAAGCACAGCTCCCTGACAACGAAAAACATCCACATTTTTAACTGAAAAGCACTTTAAATTTTGAACTTCCAGACAGCCACAACTTTCACTTATTTCATTATTTAGAAGGCAAAATACAGTAACTAAGGCACCCCATCAGCTGTACCTTTACGGGATACACACAATCTCTGGAGTCCAGCCAGTACTCGGACTCTTGTATGAAATTTATTAAGACACTTCAATTAAGAAGCTGGAAGGGAATTAAAAGGAAATAAATGTCAAACATTCACACACGCAAGCTGATACTAAATTCACAAAATCCCAGTCTGCAGTATCTGTTAACCATCAGTACGTATCACTGACTTGTAATTTTACAGGGCAAAATATAAAGCAGGTTATAGACCCCCACTTACATCTACACTAACCAGTCTCTTATGTCCACCTCCACTGCACCTATGCGGATGAAATTCCCCACATTTAACCATCACCTCGAGGTGCCCACAGTTACCATTCCACTCTACATTCTAGTTACTTTGTGTCATTGCGACTGTAATTCCATGAATTTCTGAACTCTTAGGAGAATCATAGGAAGCTATGGGTTGGAAAAACCCTCTAAGATCATTGAGACCAGCACAAATCCATGTCCCCAAGTGCTACACCTAAATAGCTTTTAAATCCCTCCAGGGAGGGGGACTCCACCACTGCCCTGGGCAGCTGTGCCAGGGCTGGGCAGCCCTTTTCGGAAAGACATTCCCCCTAATACCCAGCCTAAACCTCCCTGGCACAACCTGAGGCCCTTTCCTCTTGTTCCCTGGAAGCAGAGCCTGACCCCCACCTAGCAGCACTTTTCTGTCAGTGTGTTGTGGAGAGTAAGGTGGCTTCCCCTGAGTGTCCTTAGATATCCTTACTTGCTATTAAAATGATTTCCTAAGTCAAAAAGAACATCAAAAAAGAAAACTCAAAAGCACTGAGATTCCTTTACTGTTACAATCTTCAGAAGAAAAGTACAAGTTTCTCCAGTGCTCTGCACTGGTAAGAGACTTTCCTTAGACTCAATCAAGAAGGAAATGGCTTTCAGACTCTGCAAGCCCACAGGCAGCATTTTATAATGGTAAAGTTGATTAAAAACGGCCAGGACAACCTGCTGAGATGCAATACACAATGTATGCCTTGTAGTTAATCTTTCACAGTTAGGCAGGAACACAGGAACTGTTCTGCCCCAGTTTGAAGCCCTGCATGGCTCCACCACGCAGAGGCACAGGAGCAGCATGCTGGGGCTGCAACTCTGCCACACCAACATGTTGTCAAATGACTGTAGATTAACTCATTTGAATGATTAAAACAGATTTAAAAATACATGTAGGGAATATGTTTTTAACTCTCCGCTTTTATGGAAATCCTACTGACTTGTGACCAATTTCCTTAAAATATTTTATGGGTCACATCAATAGGATTCCGTACAAATTACACTTGGATTTAGCTTCATGCATTTTGAAAGATAAAAGTTATGTTGCTTATGGTCAGCATCAAAAACTGTTCTTCAAAACAGCACATTTGGAGAAAGAAAATAAAAAAGCTTTGGCTTAGCATATTCTGCACACAGCTACCAAATCAATGCTTGTTGCAAAATCCAAAATATTAAAGTTGATTAAACTTTTAACTGCTGCTTTCATGTAGTTTTAAGCTAGATACACAAGTTAATGAACAATTTGTAAGCATCATTAAAGAAATACAGGAAAACCCACAGGGAGGCTCATTTATACATTAAGAAATTAGTCATTTCAATAAAAGCTAAAATTGGATACCACTAATTTCAAACTGATAAAACCCTTCTACGCAGATTGGAACATTTGCAGTAGAGCATTTTGTCATGCTTAGGCTTAAGAGAGCAGGAATGTCAAGCCTGAATTAACCTTCAGAAAAAGAAAATTACTGGGCTTGGGTTCATTTTAGCTTCAGAACCAGCTTCTCCCCCAGCTATTACCTGGTTGGGTTCTGCAAGCCTGGGTGTTGAGCTGCTTCCTGTGCTCGCAGAGCTGAGGGAAGGAGAGGGCAGGAGCAGCCAGAGCTGCAGTAACAGCTGTGCCAATGCACACCCAGCACCTGCAGCGGCTGCAGCCCTCGCAGGGCCCTTGCCCTGGCAAGCTGATCATGTTCCAAGGATCACAGGCGCTGCACAACACCCACCTGGCTCCAAAGATGTCCTTCTTCGCCAGATCAATGCCAGAAACCACCTTCACCCTGAGGACGCGAGACTCCTCCTGTGACAAAAAAGAAAGTGGGTTTAATGTTTATTCTGCAGGTCATTTTGAAGATCAACAGTTGGCAAGAGGTTAACAGATAGTGGGAGTCTGTCCTAGGGAGGATTTGGAAAAGAACCACCTCTTGGAAGGCTTATCTGAATCCAACCATGAGGAGTATTCGACTCCAGTCAGAGCTGTTAAGAGTTCAATAAAGGCAGAGTAAGAGTAGATAACAGTAATAACATCATAGCAATAATACTGTAACAATAATAGCAATAGAAGTAGAAGAGGATGTGCTGAACAGGGCCATTTCACATCCTAAGTGATCCATATGCCACAAATTCATTCTGCATTGACACCAAAGCTCTTCAAACACAAGGGAAAATATTAGTAACATTTTAGTTATGAGATGTCTGTGGCGTAAAAAACAAGGATGCACGGTTAAAAAGAAATCCTTAAAATGAATTTTTTAAGCCTGTCTCACCACCTTGGTGTACGTGGAGAGCTCAAAACCAGCATTCAGTGACAGATGGCAAGTCCTGCAGATGCACATCACTGGAGCATCAGCCTGATGCTCAGTTTATCACTTCATTACATGAAGTGCCTGAGGAAAACCAGTAAAAATGGTCTTTTTTTACTCTATTTTTTTTCACCCTGTTTGAGCAGCTCAAAGAGGCCAGCAAAATGAAACCTGGAAAGTCTTCTACAGAAACAGGTTCTGCAGTCCCCCATATCAGTGATACCTTCTCTCCTCTGATAAGCCTCCCAGAGCTGCAAGATATCGCATTCAATTACAGTAACTTGAGACTCCGTTCCTTGAAGCCGGTTCAGAAAACAATTATACTTTCCCACAGGTTTCTCCCGGTTTGTTTGCTTTAGGCAGCTGAAAGCCAGACACAGCTTTGTCAGCTGTCTTGGCACGGATTTTTCCGACTAAGAGGAAGGTCAGGACCAGCCCCAAAGCAAAGCCATACCTGGGCAGCCCAACTCACCCCTCTGGAAGGAGGCATGGACAGAAGATCGGAAAACAACAGTCCCACTGAACCTGTCTGGAGGGCAAGCTCCACCCTGGCACGTGTCCTGCCCGAGGAACTGGGCTGCAGTAAAACAACACTTGAGACTGAAATCCTTCCTGTAAACCTGGAGTTTGGTATTCTCCCCAGCAGCACTTAACACTGCAAGGTAGTTTCTAATTAAGGCAACAGGATTTTTTTCCCTGAAAGAGCCCAAAGCTTACCTGAGAGGTGAACAAAACAGCATGTGAAAAACAACAATTCAACAGACTCACATTAGTGGATATTGAAGTTTTTTCCCACGTACCATGTGCCTGGTTTTCTAGAAGGGTTTTAATATACAAAAGACAATGAACTTGCAAACTGTGATCAAGAGAATTCCTTCAGTAAGAGAAGACAGTATAGAAAAACTCAAGAAACTCAGACTGTTCGGACCTCACTGAAGTAGAACTAGAAGAGAAGCTGCAACAGCTGCTTCTGTATTAACAACGCTGCTCAGATTCCCCCTAACAAAGTCCAACATTGACTTTGCTAGAGTGGCATCTTCTTCCTGCACTGAGGGCACTTCTGCAAATTACCTGATTCAAAAGAAATCAGAGAAAACCAAAAGCAAACAATCCCCTCCACCATCTTTAAAAGAGAAAAAAAAGGCAAGAGGAGGTCCCACTACTGGAGGATCCCTAAATCAGTTTTGCAAGATACAAAAGATGATGCTCCAGATGATCTAAACAGATTCTCAAAAACATACCTGAAAGGTCACATCCCACTTTAAGTACCCCAGAAGCTATGATCCTGTTCCCTCCTGTGAGGAGGCTCTCAGCCTCTGCTCAGTATTCCAATTTAACAAGCAGAACAAGAGCTTTTGCAAATGTTTGTTCCAATTCTCATATGCATGAAATATGTATACATATATATGTAATTTAAAAAAAAAATTAAACCACCTCAATTAGTGATAAGGTCTACCATATGTACCATATGTATTAACTTTTGCTGGCTCCTTATGCCCCAGTTTCTTCCTTTATCTCCAAGTGTGCTGTGTCTAGGTAAAAAAGGAGTTAAATTATTACAGCAACAGCGAGGTGATCTCACCTCATTGTCCACCAAAAAAATCAGATAAAGGATTGCTTGGCTGGGCACAGCCTGAGGTTCACAGAGCACCAGCTACCTGATGCAGGTTTCCACTCAGCCCTCTCTGAAAAGACTGTAAAAGAAAATTAGGATTTTGGTTCGTTTTTGTTGTAAACCCAGGGCACAATGACAGAGAGTAGCCAAGACAAGATCACTAACCACAGAAAAATTCTGAGCGAGAAGACCCAGGATCCAAACCCCAAATAACAAAGTGATCCCCAGTACAAGTAGAGAATGGGATAAGGAGACAGATCTGGAGGATCAAGGAGAAGCGGGGATCCAACACACAGCAGACAGTGAGGCTGAAGGATAACAAACATACAGCTGGAGTCCTAATTTGCAAGTAAACACACAAGAGCAAGCAAAGCAGGGTAACAAGGCTGATCAGAGACACAGCACAGCTCTGTGGGACTCAAGTCAGGAACCAGCTACGTACCACAGGAGCAATGCTCCCTGGGGAGCAGCCATACTGAGGGAAACGAGGGCCTCCTCCAGCACCCGTGGCTGAACCACCACGGACACCCTTCCCCAAGCATCAGATGCAAAGTGGAAGTCGATGAGGGACAGGTCCCTGACTGGAGCAAGATGGTTCTTCTGTTGGACTCTAAAAAAGCAATTGCTTAATGAGCCTGGCCATATCTAAAAAAGGAAAGAGATGCCGGAAGCAATGGTGTAACTGTGAGTTCTCTCAGCTGAACAGCCTCAGGTCCCACATGAACTGACACTGCTGAGCACACACTCAGCCTCAGACTGTTCAGACCATGACCTGATCCACACAAAAGCCACAGAGCACAACTTACTGGCAGTTAAGTATCCTGACTGAAAGACTTCCATCAGTGATCAATCACCTAACATATGCTCAAAGAGCAATTTCCCAAAACTCCCATTTTCTGGCAAAGAGTTTCCCAAACTCCCAATTTCTGGCAACAGTATCCAATATCCCTTTGAGTCAGCAAGCAGTAGAGGCAACTGCACACTCCAGGACACAATCTTGGGATACTCCTTCCCTCCTCCTGCACCCAAGAGGCCAGCACCCACCCTCATCTGCTTATCATCCCACCCCATCCTTCCATGAGCAGCCAAATTTTCCTCCTTGCAACATCACAGAGATCAGGAGGCAGGAAATGGCAAGCTGGGAACAGTTAAGGGAAGACAAGGCTTCAGAAGTCACTTGCCACTCGAGATGCCATTTGTCAAGGAAGAATCTTTCTGCTCAGAGTTCAAATTACATAGCAGAAAGAAATAGTTGTCTGGTGGTGAGATTAAACTGTATTCACCTTCTGTGCAGGAAGTGAACACCTGACTGCAATTTTTGTATTCCACTGAATTCCCGGTGTTTTGTAAAGCACATATCCTAAGCTGCTTTTTGAAGCACAGTTTGAAAGAGAAGTTCAGCTCACCCCACAGAGATGTTCTTCTATCCTATTTCAACCCCACCTGTAGCATTCTGAGCCTGGAAGGGGCTCCAGGTGCTGCCACTCCCTACTCTGGATGGCTCCTGCTTCCAGAGGCCAGGCTGTGCTCTGTGCAGCCCCAGAGCTGATGCTGCAGTTCCATTCCTGCCTCGCTCGGGTTTGGCACCTACAATGCAGAACACAACCAGGAATTCCAAGCAGTGCTGTCCCGAGCACTGTGATTCAATTCACTGGTGAGGCTACTGGGAACGCGAGGCTGTGTTGCAGGTGGGGATGGCCGTGGGGCTGTGAGCATTTTGGCAGCTCCATGTGGACATTCCAGCAGCTCTCCCTGCCCACGCTCCTGTCCTGCCCCCAAACATAGCCTCCCCAGCTGCTGCAGCAGCCTGCCCTGAAGAGCCTGGTTACCTATTAGCGCTGAGCTCCACTGCTCCCCACGTCCACACCGACTTCTGATTTGTCCAATCATTAACATGAAGTTTACGTATCCTTGCCTTCCCAAAACACGTCAAAGGTTACAGAGTTCTCCTCTTTGCTGAAGGATAACCTCTACACAGGTTGTGTTCTCTTAACTGCAGTTCCCAGTGCCATTTCAGAGGACTTGGCTTATTTAGGTGGAACCAAGCTGCGGAATTGGAAGCCTGTTATAGATCAAAACCCAGACTTCATCAACAGTGAACAAACCTCAACTCACCTCAGAAAAGATGAAGGAACGCAGATGCATTTCCAGATTTAGGAGACTTCTGTATGTACATTGATCTGTATGATTCACATTTTGTTAATCCTTTGTTAAACACACACCACATTCACTTTCTCCAGCTGCTCTGAAAAGCCAAGTAATTTCTAACACCCATTAAAGCACTCACATAAAGAAAACTTATTAAGTCCTGCCCTTGGATTAGTAAAATACCCTGGAGCTGGGAGTTTAGAGAAGAGTTGTGACAGCAGAAGAGAAAGAACGTGGGCCAAACACAGTGTCCGGAGCTGCCTTCTCCCTGACCAGCAGGGTGAAATGCTGCCCATTCAAAGGGTGATCCAGGAGACACAGCTCAGCCCACACCAGCTAAACCCACATGGAAGTGCTGTAAAACCAATTCGAACAAGCTTTGGAATACACATCTGTATGTTCTAAATGCACACTGAAAGAAAGCCACAGCAATCCAGTCTGGTGTAAGAAGGAAAGCTGCAGATGTCAACTTCCAACAGGACGGACAATCCCATGACACATGCAGCGTACGCATTAAGAGAACAGCCTGAAATAACAATCGATGGGGGTATAAAATTAGAAGGTTGACTCGTTTAAATGAACAGACAAGTGTGAAAGGCACAACGGCTGGATCAATGCAAACCAATATTTGAACAGCTGCCACGCAGACCAGGAAGATTAAACATTTAACGTGTTTTTCCAAAGCTATATAAAACCATCTCCAAGTCAAACTCCCCAAGATGGACAGATTTATTCTCCTATTTTCCGAGCTGCACGCAGTTGCAGCCAGCCCGTGTGGGATGCCAGGCTGTCACCTGGCAGCCGGAGCACACCGCGGCCTTCGCGCCGGCACCGAGAGCTGCACTTACCACGGGACCCCTGCACCAAGAGCTCTGCCAGGCACTGCCGCTCGCCTGCTGCCTCCGCACGCACACGCGGAAGTTCAGCTGACAGAGGCAATAAATGACCATCACCAAGGCAACGAGGGGAAAGGCCAGCGAGCTTGGGTTTCACCTGGAGAGCTTCGCCTGAGCCACGGTGGGGGAGTGTTGGTTAGGTTCAGTTTGGCTTTTTTTTTTCCCTTCTCTCTGTGTAGAGACATTTTTGATTCCAACCCGTGATAGGCGCCAGCGAGGTAAATTTCCACTGACTGCAAGGAGAGAAACCAGATCCCACTGGAATGTTACCTGCACGCAGAGACTCTGTGAATCTGGTTTCATCCACTGAGCACCTCATACCCAGTTTTATTACATCTGAAAGTTTGCAAAACACAACATACTAGAAAAGATAACAGATCTTTAACTCAGTGTTTTGGTGGCAAAACAAATCCAAATGGAAAAGACAACAAACCTTTAATTCAGTGTTTTAACTGTGGCACTTCTGGTTTCCTGAATGAAAACCCACACACAGAGCCCGGTGTGCTACACACACGCAGTCAACCCAAACACACGCTGCTCTTAATTCTCCCCATTTGCAGGGGGAAAATCAACCAGGATCTGCAGTTTCAAAGCATAATCAAGTATGTGTCCTCTACTTAAGGACCAGTGTAGGCCATAGCCAGCCTAATAACCATGTTAGGCTTCTCCTAAATCTCTCAGCAACTGAAACCAAGTTCAGTGGCAGAAGAGCTGAGCTGATTCTTACTTTGATTTGGCAGATCAAACCAATCCACATATGGCTGATTGAAAAAAACTGTGCTCTAGGAAACTATTCCACATCAGCCTCCTGCAGAGAGTATTCCCAAATTGGCTTACCCTATTCTGACTAGCACCTCTGTAACATCTAACCATGCTGGGCAGCCCAAGAGGGAGAACCCAAGTGGGGTGCTCTGTCTGGTGGGCTGCCACCATCACCCCCAGGGAAGGCAGCTGAGAGCACCCCAAGGAAACAGCTCGATCTCTGACAACATCACAGTGACTTTCTGAAGGCCATAGCAACAGAATGTGGTACGTCTCACTATAATTCTTGCAATATCTTACTAATCTTGAAATTGTCAGTGGCAATTTTGCCAACAGTGTTTGATAAAATCTCAGTTGTGCAATGCAAACAAAACCATGCACCAGGGCTATGACCCACATCTCCACTCTCCTCTGCAAGTTCAGCACAGGAAAACAAACTTAAAAGGTCACTTGGTTACAACTCATCTGGCTCAAGCAGGGACATTAAAATCTCCCTTCAGACAGCTTCACCACAAGCAGCTTGGGAACCCAGCTCAGAACTTTGTCCTTGCAAGTGCTCATCACACTCCCCCTCACCAAGTCCAAGAGTAAATCAAACTGCGCCTTTTCTTACCCACGGAGTTCTCAACCCTCACTGCAGGATGCAATGTATTTGTAAAAACCCCATTATTTTCTCCACACGAGATCGCAAAATTAGAGCAACTAAACCTAAAAGCTTTTGGAGGAAAGAAGGCTGTGCAGTTTGGATCAGAAAGACCGTCCCGGCTACAATGCGTTGGTCAGTTCATGGAGCATGCATGGTCCCCCAGAGCACTCCTGGCTGAGCAAGGATTCTCACACAGCAGGAATCAAAAGATGAAGCAAACATCAGTAAGCATTAAAAGAACTGCAGAGTTTGGAGAACTACGGTATTCGTAACCTCATACAACACAAGAATATCAAATGTTTTACGGTAGTGATTTAGGTCTTATTTCTAGGACTTCAGATCTCTAAAGAAGAGGGACTGTATTCATGTTTTCCTTGGCTGGAATGACACTGTCAGCAGAAAAAAACACCAGGCAGAATTTCATCATGGCACAAGTTTGCCTTAGAGGGACACTATCATGATGCTGCTCTTCCATGGGGACAAACCAGCAGAAGAGAGCACACAAAACTGGAATGAGCAAGTTCAAACACAGACATCAGGAGTGGTGGATGGGGATCAAAGGCACTCGCACATCACTGCCAGTGTGTGGGACCAGGACTCCAGACACCCAGTCCAATGCTGAAAGCACACACTTAACAAACAGGCTCAAACCATAGCACTGCCCTCATGAAAATCTGCTTACAAGATTATTTTTACTGCGTATTTTAAAAAACTAAGTGTTCCAAGTGAATTGCGATCTATTTTAATAGAAATTCACTGAACTTCATGCAGTTAGATATACCTGAGCAATTTTAGCAAGCCTGTTGAACCAGGCCACCTGTGAGCTTTAGAAATACCTAAGAAGATGCAAAAGAACTTTCATTTAATCAACTTACTGTACTGCACAAGGCTTTATTATCCTTATTTAACTTTTAGAGCTATTTATATCACACATTAAAAGAGGTCATGTAAGCAAAACATCGTTTTCTGCACAACCTCATTGACTGAGCTCTCCAGTGTCTCATGCAGGAATCACAGAATCATTCTGGTTGGGTGAGACCTCCAAGATCACCAAGCCCAACCTTCAACCCGATACCACAATGCCCACTAACACCCTAAGGGCAGGAGGGTGTATCTGCTGAATCATCTGTACATGTCTTGCATTTACAGTCTAGGAAATTCTCTTTCCAAAGGAAACCTTTATCTGCTTTTCTCTGGACAAGACAAGAGAAGCATTTAATCTTTGGTGGGAGCAGAGAAAAGGAAAAGCATTTGGTACATGTTGCTATTAAAAACCTGAACAGAGCTTTGACCAGGAGTAAGTGGTGCATTTGCAGCAATCTGTGACCCGACAGTAACTCTCCTATATGGACTTAGCTTTAAAAATGAAGAAAACCCATGAAACAACCCCAAAACCCACACCCAATCTTGATATTGCATGAGACCAGCACCAAGACCATCTGCATCCAGACTGAACATTTACTGTGAATTTCAACAGAAAATTCCTAAAGAAAAATCTGACAGAATTTTTCCTTCCCTTTGGGGATACAGAAACCAAACTGATTAATTAAAATCTCAAGGTTTTATTTAAACAAGTACCCCACTTTCTGACATGCACAAGGTATCATAAAACAAAGGAATGATGATTCTGTGCAGGATGGTGACAGGATACTGGTCCTGACACCGGCAAAAGAACAAGGCAGGTTGGTTTAATTTCAAATCCTCATTATCCTCAGGTCAGGGCCCACATGGATCCATTACTTTTCAGCAGTACTTCAAAACTTATTAGGCAAAAGAGAACCACTAAAAATCCATGACCCCAGTGGACGCTGACAACCCCGTCCAGCAAAGGAAGGACCTGAATTCCCAGTCAGCAGCCTGCAGGAAGGACTCACAGAAGGACTTGACAGGAGGACTTGGTTTCAAAGCAGCTGCTCTAGCACAACACAAAGGTTTTTACCTTTCACTAAATCAACCTCTGATACACTTATATTTTAATTATTTTTTTTTTAAAAAAGCATTAAACATCTTGAACTGGTGTTTTTTGATCTCATTAAATGCACGAGGTCCTTAACATTCTAACTTTTTAAAAGTGAAAAATTATGCTTTACACTTAATACAATCCTCTTCATTTTTCCCATGTGAAATAGCACACAAATCCAGTGTAACGCTGTATTTTAGACTATCAGTTCCCATAAAAATCCACCAATTTACCCAAAAGCCTCAACCAGTACACAGCAGACATAACTTCAAAGAGCCTCCCAGGAGGAATGAGGTTGGATGATGTTCTGGAGGATTCTATCACCTCTATCTCAGAGTGTGCTAACAGAAAGCAATTTAGACCAGGGCACAAGTGAGAAGGCAGTATTTGCAAATTTAAATAATAATACCACGAAAAATGACAATGAGACGACTTGAAAGTAGATAAAAGTGGAATTCTCAGAAAAATGACTTCAAAATAATTGTGGCTGGGAAACAGCGAGGTGGGAGAACACGAAGCTCAGGTTTCTCCTGTGTGCAGTGATGTGCTCAGCTCCAAGCAGATCCAAGCCAGTGAAAGCTGCTCTGCCAAGGGCCAGCTCTGGCTGGTGCTAGGAGTGCCCACCTGTACCTGGGCTCTGCCACCCTCCTGCCTGGTAAAAGCATCGCCCACAACAGCACCAGATCCAAAGCAATTCCCACTAACTCCAGTGTTACTGGCATAAACTGAATTTGCAGATACTCTCAACATCATCGCATCACCACTCAAAACCACACGGGAGGCTCACCAGGCTGGCAAGTCTGGGGCAATTTATTGATTGTGGACTATACAGGGAAACCCATGGAGCTGGAATAAGGTCTGGTTAACCCTTCTCATATATCACTGTGTTTATGTTCAGGGAAAAAATAAGGAATTTAGCTGATTCTTCTGCATTTGGCTGTTACTCATTGGAATGACTGTCTTGGCCTGTACCACAACAGCAGCAACTCCTGGTACATCTCTGGACTATTTTAAATAAGGCCGGAGAGCAAGTGCTACACACACTCTGCCCTGAGAAGCACTGCATGACCATGAGCCACCACGGCCCAGGACAACCAGAGGCAGTGTGATTTCAGCCCTGTGACTTTGCTTCCCACCTCCACGCTGGCAGGCACAAGTTCCCCACCTGCCATCCGACGGCGGTGACTGGGCTGGAAGTTGCGATGCCAGTGTGCGTGGCCCAAGCAGCACCAGGTAGCAGGGCTCAAACTGTGTCACAATTTTGTCAGACACTTGTAACTTTTTTGTTACATTCACTGTGTCTGAAAATCAGGATCATATATTTCAATAGGTCATAGGAAGAGGTTTATCTATAGTTTTTCACAGTGGAAGGGCAGTATGAGAAGAGAATCTCTAAAGGATGCTCTTCCCTCCTGGAGGCAATAAATTCACTTTTTGATGATCATTTGTTCCTTTTCTGGAAAAGGAGGGAGATGCTCAGTAGACTAAAACTTGAACGCACCTACATTCCTGTAGTGGCCACACAAGCCTTATACAGCCAAAGCACACCCCCACGCCACCCCCCAATTCAGCAGCAATGTTACTCTGGTTAATAATAATCCCAACTCAAGGCCAGGCTGGGCAGGGCTTGGAGCAACCTGGTCTAATGGAAGGTGTCACAGGGCAAGCAAAGATCCTGTATCAAACAGAGGAGGTTTAGCTGCATTAGCTTCCAGTAGCCCAACTAGTTGCCAACAGATCATGCAAACATGTTTATGTAACCACAATCTATATTCTTGTTAGATACTTAATGATTCCAGACCATAAACAGTCAGTGGCTGCACTGTTTAATGACAAAACACACATTCAATACAACTGTAATCCAACAATAAACTGTGATTGGAGGCTCATTTCTAACTCAGATAACTCCAGGGATCGATTCCACGGCACACACCCACAGCCCAGAGCTGCACCGCTGGCTGTTTCACCTGGAGAAACAAGGCGCTGCTTAAACAGGCTTTGCAGGAAAAACCTTGGTAGCAGGAACACTACACCAACTGAAAAAAGAAATGCCAGTGTGGCTCTTAAAACTTGAACTACCTCTGAACTTCTTCAGTCTCAGAAAGACACAAGGCTCAGGTATCCTGAGTGAAGGACACTCAGCCAGCTGGGACACACCAGGCTGGGAGAAGTGTTTGCCAGAGGGAAGAGCTGGCTACAGTGCAATTTGGGATACCAGAACCCACATGTCACCTCTCTTAACAGCCCATGGAGTGCCTGATGCGAGCCATTGCTCTTGTTACCACTCTACAGAGACTGGGAAAAATGGATTTACTTGTGTGAGAGACTGCCTCAATGGGCAAAGGCTGCTGGGGGCAGAAGCAGAAGAGGCTGAGGGAGGTGGGTTTGCTCAGACTGGAGAAGGTAGTAACTCTTAATTCCTAAGGATCACAGCCTGACATCTGCAGGGAATTCAGCCTGTACTTTTCACTTTTTAGCTGTTGTAATAGCTCACCTGCAGTAGCTTCAGCTCAGAGCAGAAGTCAGGAATGTCAGTTTTCACAGAGACACTTGATTTTCTGACACAGTTTGTTTTGTTGCATGAATCATCCTATTATCCAACCAGAAATTAAATTAGATCTTCCAGCTCTTGGTTGCAGTCAATAATTAATGTTACTGTATGAGTTTCCAACCTCCCCTGGTAAAGAAATTCTTCCAAACACATTAAGATTTCAGTGAGTGGTGTTGTCAGTCACTCCAGCAGTTCACTCCTTTGGCCTCTCTTCATCTTGATCAAGTTTCTTTTTTTAAAAGAATAACAAGTCATAGCCTCTAGCAGTACCTCTTCTCCATTAAGGCTTTGCTCCCCAAGGATTTCTCATTTGGGGGAAGAATCACCCCATCACAGCCTCTGCCCAGATTAGGGGAGAAAAACCAGCCTCTCAAACCAGTGCGGAGGCCAAGTCAATGGGGAAAGGATCTGCTCTCACCACAACCATCTCATGTCAGGCTTTTGGATCCTGGTTGTAGTCCTGCTGTTTCCAACCTACTTGCACTCCATGTTCTACCTCTTTCTCCCCCTTCCTTTCCTGCTCACTTTACAAACACAGCAGCCCTTGACAAAGATTTGTCTCTTTTGTATTTATTTGTCATCTAAATGGATAGCCTAGGGCTAGCAGGCTCTTCCTCCTGAGAACTACTGTGTCTCACAAAGAAGGAGAAGATTGTTCGGTTACTAATCCAGGCTTAAGGCTGACTAGATTTGGGCAATTCAGCAGGGGCAAACACAGCCCCTCCTGGCTGGAAGGACAAATCCCACAGTGGAAGTCTTCTTCACTTCTTCTCCAGTGCATCCACTGACATACAGGGATATGTTATGAACAGCCAAAGATGAGAACAGAATTTAAGGTGGTGTGAAAAATAACTGGAGTTAAAAAAAATATATTAACAAGAATATGCCCAGTGCAGGAGACTGAGTAATTCAGATGCAGAAGTTCTCTCGTATGCGTACGTGCACTGAAGGTGCTTTTCAGGAGGAAGAAAAGTAGGTACTATCTTAATTTAAAGGCATTTTTTTCTTTGAATGAAATATGCTCGTCTTTTACACCCTGTAAAAGAACAGACTCTTAAGAAAAACAAATACAGTGATAGTGATACTGAGCGCTTTTTTGATTTGTATCAGTAATTTCCACAAATATATTGATGGTGGAAGTCTTGGAAGGGTTTTAGGGAGGGTTGAGGTATTGTTTGCATCGGTTGTTGGATTTGGGGTGGCTGTTTGTTTTGTTTTTTAGTTGTATTAATTGCTTATGGGGAACTCCTGCAAAATTTGTGAAATTCTATCAATAAATGGATTGTTGCTGGACCAAGTTCAGAGGTTAGCTCAGTCACTTGTTCCCAAAATGGTACTTAACACTGACTAGACTAAGAAACACTGATTAAAATATTCACCACCCATTATCTAAAACAAAGGCTGCACTTTGTGTCCTGCCAGGCATTCTGGATGCAAACTGGGGCTCGAAGCCCCAAACAAAAGGCACATTCAGAATCTATGCTTTGCAGAAGGGCTGCAATAGGGTCAGTCATTCAGCATCCCAAAGCAGGACCTTGTCCCGGGGAAGCACAGATGCATGTTCCTCAAAGAGGCAGAAAAGGAAGGGAGCAGAGGGCACAGCAATGCTGAATTCCTCAGGCAAGTTACAGGCAATGGATCGGCTTCCACAGCAACCAGTTGCATAAAGAAATTATTGCTTCTATCTGCTTATTCTTGATCCTGTCTCACACTGCTACCTGCGGAGATGATAAGGTACATACAGGGCTGGTTGCTCCTGACACCACAAGGACTTTTAGAGAGCTCAGTCAACAACCTCGGGTACAAAGAACAGGATTTTTCTTCCGAGACCACTGAAGTACAGCAGTGAAAAGCTCTTGGGATCACACAAATTAACAAAAGTCTGAAGAACAAACTCAGTTTCTGCCAGGCAGGTTTAAGTGAAGTCACATCCCCTTCCAGAAATAACAAGATAATCTACACAAAGTCCAATTTTGCTTCTAAATGGTGACCATGCTGTACCAAGCAGAGAGAAAACCAGCTTGGAGCCGCAGAGCCCAAACTGCAATGGCACAGAACTGCCTCCTTTAACAGGCATTGGAGATGGGTTGGGGCTCCACAACAACATATAACACCAGACATTCCATGTGATGGTATTTGTCCTGTATGCAAGCTCATACTGCAGCTGCTTATACTGAACACAGCAAAATCTGCTCCAAAGATCAGGTAACAGCTCCAGAAAACACAAATGCTGGTAAGGAACTTGTGACACTTAGAAAAGTGCTAAAGTGGTCAGCAAAAAAAGTGAAGTTGACAGACACAGAAATGCCTTGAGGGCAACTAAATCAAACAAAACCACCACACCAGCGTCAGCAGTTTGGTCTGAAAAGACTTAAGTCTGTGTTAAAGCACAAGGTCCAAAATATGAATGAGGGTGGCTGTGCTGAGATTTATTCAGGAAGCAGAAAGTTCGGTGCAAAAAAGGGAAAAAACCCCAAACCTCCTGGAATTGCTGTGGCATCTGGGTAACTTCACACAATTCCTATAGCATGCAGCTACTTCCCATTACCTGCTGAATGTCACCCAGACAACAAAGAGCAGCATTCTCCCAGTTCAGAGAGTGTGTCGAACGGGAGAACCAGCCCCGCACACACAGACAGCACCACTGAGGCAAAGTCTGTTTTCCAAGCGTGCTAAGCTCCCCCCTCACCCCAAGCTCTGCAAGGAACATGAGTGAGCACTGAGTATGCTCCCGCAGGGCCTTGGCAGTGCCTCCTAACCCAAGGAATCAGCCTGGCATGCCGGACTAGCTAATATCTGCTGAATCCCAGCTTGCTTTCCAACACAGGCTGCAGACACAACAGGAGCGGCTCCAGCCCTGGGCAAGGAAAAGGCAGCAACTTGTGTGGCACAAATCACAGCCCACTTTGTCGAGAGGAAGCCTGAAAGTCACTGGCCTTGAGAAACAGCCTCCCAAGGAACAACTCTATGGAACAGGTATCCTGCAGAGGAATTTATTCTCTCTTCCCAAGCACTTTCATAATGAGAAAAAAAAAAAAGCAGCACAAAACTCCAATACCCAGATAAACAAAGGAACTCAGAGTGATGCTAGAGGAAAAGTACCAGTTCCTCCTATGTAACCAATAACCAATGAGAGACGGGAACATGTCTAAACCAGAAAGAGGTCCCAGCAAAACACGTAAGCTGCCAAAGATGCAGGGCAGCAATGAGTAAGAAATTATTATTATTTACTGCTCCTTCAACTCTTTGCAACAACTTTATCTTGTTTTGCTTTGACCATCTCAGAGGCAGCATTTCAGCTCAGTCACTTCCCAACCTGCCCACAGTCCATCCCCGCAGCAGCCAGGCCAGAGCTACCACTAAGCTGGAGTAAGCTGGAATAATGAAAGATTCTCATAATTAGTCTTTCCCATGTCATTGCTTGAACATAAAAGGGTGATTTTTACTTAATGAGAGTGCGGGCCAGCCCAGCAGACACCTTCACTGGCACACAAAGCCTACTATATAATTTGGTACTATCTTCCGATAGGAATATCCAATATTTCTGCATTCATAGCAGCAAAGTGCTCTCTCTTCCAACACTCCTAGCTCTCAAACAGTGATCTGGACATCTTCTTTCCTCATCCAGCCTTCCCTAAAAACTACAAGTGCGGTCACAAAACTGTAAAAACCAGTAAATCTATGTACTCCCTGTCCTATGCTGTCAGGTACCTCCTGCCTCTAATGCATCTTTCAAGCACTGAAAGCATTTATGGAATATTAGGGAGGAGAGGGGGAAGGGGAGCTTCTCCATGAAAAAGCTTTTCAGAGGTGATCACACAGTGCAGGTTGTCCTCTGTCTCAATTATCTACAATCCTGTCTTTCTATCTAACTGGAAGTAGATTTCTCAGAAAGAAAGATCTCCTTAGTGTCACTGAAACAGCAAGGATGTCCCAGTCTGAGCAGCATCACTCCAAGGACTGACACGACATTAATGGCAAGTCTGACGGTGGAGAAGGGCTTAAACCTCTCCTGAAAACTGCAGGGAGTACCACCTCTAGCTAAGATGACAGAAAGAGCACAGACTGCAACCAGAGATCAGAGATGAAATCCAAAGGTCAAGAATTGCCCCCACTGCTGGGCAAAAGCCCCTCACAGCAAAGACCACCACGCTGGCCCTTCAGCCTCTGCTCACTCTTGAATTTGACACTGAGCCCCAGGGACCCGAGTGAGAAGACAATGGGCAGCAGAACCAAGACCACCAACCAAATCCATAGGAAGGAAAAACCAAGTGTCTCAGTTGAATAAGCTGTTGGTAGGCAAACACACGACCTAGGTGAATGGCAGAGCAAGAGGAATTCAGGAAGCCCTGATAAGAGCTGTGAACAGCTTTTTCCACACAGAGGTCCTGGATTTTCAGACATACCAAGCTCACAGGGAACACACACACAACACGTGTTCCTCCTGATCATCTCTCTTCCCCACACAACCTGTCCGGACCAAAGGCCAGCTGTGGGAGGCAGGGAGCTCCTGCCAGCTCTGGCCCCCAGGACAGGGACAGGGACAGTGCCCCAGCCCTTGGGGTCAGCCCATCCCCATGGCAGCCCCGGGGCCCAACACCCCAGAGACAAGCCAGCAGGAGATGCCTAGGGGAGCCAAGCCAGCCCCAGGACACAGGCAGAGCCTGTTTGACCTCCCGATGGCAGCTACTCCAGGTCACACATCCAGCAACACCTGCGTGACAACCCTGGCATCCACCAGCCCTGGCGTGCGATTCCAGGCAGGGGGATCAGCTACAGCACTGCCTCACCTTCCCGATAAACATCAGAATGCCGAGTGCTAAACCACTGAAACCAGTCAGTTTCCACAGCAACAGTCAGCAACGACACGCAGAGCTTCTGTAGCACATTCCAGCCTTATCAAATGCTATCTATCTGCTATCTATCGGCATGTGTGCTCCAGCCTGCAGTGACACCGGGCTGGGGACCCCTGTGTGCTCCAGGGTGCAGTGACACTGGGCTGGGGACGGCCACAGTCCCGGTGTCCAACACACAGAGGTGACCAAAAGTGGTGAGTGCTTAGCGATTTCCCCCACCAGGTACAGGCTGCAGCAGTCATTTCGGCACTCACCTCCAACCTTCCTCTCATACAGGCTCTAGTTCCTGCCCAAGTTTTGGTAATTTGAAACAACAACTTCACTCCCTGTAGGGCACAGACACTTGAGAGCTGCAGCTAGGAGTTGTGCGGCATGCACTGGTCTGCAGTACGGGTATCTGCACTGAATTACAGCTGATCATCTCTCACTGGAGTGAAATGAAGAAATACAAATGCAGGTACAAATAGCTCAGAACTGAACTGATCAGACTCAAAATAAAATCAGGCTCCATGACAGCAGCACAAGGGATTAAAGGTAAATTTTGATTATGTCAGCAGGCTGAAGAAACCACTCAGGGTTTTGCTAAATCAATTCAAGTAGTGTTAAGAGGCATTTCTTTAATAACAATGTCGATTGAAACAGTGACTAAAGCTGTGACTGAAATGTTTAAAAATATGCACTAGTTCCAAGCCAAATTTTGGACAACATTCTAAGGAAAAAAGTGACACAGGTAGGCACATGATATGAGAAGGTCACCATAAGACTTGGAAACACATCAGCTACAAAATTCAGCATCTTAACTCTGCAGACTTTGAGCCTAGTCACTAACAGTTGTGAAGGGCTCATGGTTTCAACAGCTTCCAAAGGGGCTCTATCAAGATCTTGCACTAGGTGCATGCAGGAACATGGTGACAAATGACCTGGCAGGTAACCCACACCCAGCCTGTAACCACTTAGCACAGTCTGGTTTACAATGTTTGACTTTCAAACTACAACAGAAACTAGCTAAGACAAAACCAAAACTTGACTGTGTGACTTGATTTGGCACAAACTCTGGTACAGCTGCAGGATGTCCCTGGAAAACACAACTCTGACCTTGCTCCCAGCCTGGCCAGACCTGCCCAGCACAGCACCTGCAGGACAGGGGCATCTGCTGGCCCTTGCTGCACCCACCTCTCCTGTTCTGGGGTTCCAGAGTGGCACAGCCACCACCCTTGGGATGCAGCTGGGCCCTAAACAGGGACAAGTGAAATCTCAGCCTCAACACAGGGGACGAAAATGCAACATGTTCTTTATCATGCTAATTAGATCACAGAATGAGAAGGTAGCTTCTGGGTAAGAGAGGCAACAGAAGCATCAGGATAATCCACTTTGTACAAAAAAGAAAATTTGGAAAAAAATATCTGTAGTGCTACCTTAAAAGGAGAACAATCCATTCAGGTTCACTGCCCTTTCTCTCTCCCAAGGGCCCACATCCAGCTCTGGTTTCCAGACCTTCAGCCAGCCATGCTGGTGGCCAGGGGATGCCTGTCCCTGCCCAGCTCCCAGGTCACTGCGCCTCCAGTGAGCACCCAGCAGCACTGCTGGAGTCTTGATGTCACGGCCACAATGAGAGAGTGGCTTGTGAGGAAGGAAAACACACCTCTGGTACTCTCAGGCTACCAACAGCCTGAGAATAGCTGGTTTTTAACGAGAATGTCCTCACTGGTCTCCTACAAGCCTCTTAGCTTGTATCAAGGGAAAGGATCAGCCCCAGAACTGTGGGTGAGAACCAGCACTGGAGCCAGCTGAGGCGAGGACGGCGCAGGAGAGGCCAGCCCTTCTGCTGGAGTGCAGAGGCCACGAGGCACTGCTGACGGAGAAGGCAGGAAGCAAGGTTCATCCCAATCACTGCGCTCCCCAACATGCCCCTGCTCCAACAGCAAGGACGGTGAGTCACCGGCACGGACACTGCCAGGACCCAGGTGTGCCACCCTACTGTTGGGACCAGCCTACCCTGCCAGGGAAAACCACACACCACACACTCCCTCCCACAGGGAACAGAAAGGAGAAGTGCCTCCTCGGGCCATAGCAGCAGGAGTGGCGTTATTCACACACAATCCAGGCCAGGCATGCACAGGAATTTACCTGAGCCTGAGGAGTGAATGTTTTTCTATGGACACTGGAAATAAATAAAGGAATAAAACAGTAAATGACCAAACTTGACCAGATGGAACCGAAACAAACTAAACAGCCAGCAAGGGTAAATACACAGGTCTTTGTGGCACCCACCCAAACATGTGCCTTCACCACTTATCTGAAACAAGCGCAGGCTGTGCAAGGAACATGCCCCTCACTGTGGCACACAGCACCTAAGCTGCCCAACTCACCAGTCCTTGGATCAGGCAGTTTTCCACCTGAAGTGTCCACCCATCCCCACTGGAGTGGGTGTAAACTTTAGCACTAAGACTGCATTTTTTAAAAAGCAGGGGGGAGGGGGGATGGGAAAAGGCACATATGAAGTGAGGCAGGGAGGTGATCTAGCAACCCTGAACTCTAAACACTGACACCATTCCCAAAGCTGTAAAATGGAGTTGCATGTACACCAGTGCTGTATGCTGTCACTCAGTTCACTAAAGCAAGACCTGTCCAGGACAGAGCATTTTCAAGTTCTTTCAGCTCAACAGTTACAAACAACGGCCAAGCCAATATTTTATAACACACTGAACACCATTGCACCACGAGCAGAGGTTAAAGAAGCAAGTCCATTGCTCCTTGCTCGTCGCTGAGCAGCAAAGCTGTTGCTTTTTTAATGAGGCTGAACCAGCACAAGCACAAAGCCCAGACTCACAGTTTTGTCCACACACCACTTCTCCCTCTCACCACTCCCTTCACCACAAACAGCAGGAGCAGTAAACTCAAGGAGTCTTTAAAGGAAGGTTAAAAACACCACCTGCTTGTTAGGGAATTCACCCATTTAACATTCCCATATGACTACAGATGAGCTGCTTTTAGACAAACTTACCACAGACTTCATCAGGGTCAGGATTCTAGCCAAAGATCTGGATTCATGAGACCCACACAGCCAACTTCACAGCTCACGGCCACCGAAGAGCAGGTGCCCTGCCCTCCCTTCACACACACCCTCCACCACCACCCCAGCAGCTCCTGCCACATACCTCTGGCTTTCATCACCTTTCCAGAAGTTATTGCAATTCAACAGCCCCACAAAGACATGGGAGGCTGTCTGCAGATTTGTACTGGGCCACGGGTGGTCCCAGGGCGTACAAGAGAAAGCAGCATCTCCCTTCAGCAGTGCAAATCCACTGGATTTGTGTGGGCTGCTCCAGAATCCATCAGCTCCAACTCCCTCTGCTCAAGTGGAGAGTGGAGGTGCAAGTGATCTGTCTTGAGATTAACCACTGAGACCAGCACACATCAAACACCAGCACCAGCTGAAGGTCCTCAGCATACCACACACACCCAGCTGTGCCACAAGGGCCCAGTGCTAAGGGGGGAGTCACAACAGGCAGCCCGGTAGTACACCCAACCCATAAATCCAAATTTGGTTCATTTGAATAAATTGGGCTAAAGTACCTCTGATGGGAGCAGCCAGTACAGCCCCATTTCCAGGCACCTGAGCTGTCTCCATCACCGATGGTCTCAGCTCGGCCTCTTCCTTCCCATCCCAAAACCCAACACTTCTGTGAAGACTTCATTTTTGTCCACATGGCACAGAGCTTGTGTGCTGGAACCACCTGGTCACACCTCCCTCCACCAACTCCTCTCCACCAGGAGGAACTGACATGTCTACTTGACCATCATGTAGGATTGAAAGCTTTAGAAGTAGTTTTGCCTTTAGCAGCACCTCTGAGCGATGCTGTGATTTACCAGACACACAATGTCAGCCGAGATCCAAGATGACAAGGCCATACATAAACTAGCGCACACACCCCTGCCAAGCTTTGAGGCTTCTGGAGAGCTGGGCAGTGACAGCAGCCTCCCAGCAATCCCCCATCAAAGTACCAAGTGGGTCCAGCCCTGCTTTGGGGGTGCCAGCACCCATGGAACCCGTTTGCTCACCCAGCACACCCCACCGCAGCGCCTGGTCCAGAGCAGACTCTTTCTCATTTCAGGTCTAGAGATGAATGTTACAAAAGTACACAACAAAATATGAAAAACCAGGACAAAAGAGACATCCTTTAACTCCCAGGTGCAGTTACACCAGCCAACAGGAAAACTGGGCCAGCAAATGCCTTCTGACAAGAACTATGAGCAAACACTAAAGAGAAGATACAAGCAAACACCTGCCAACATCACAATGGTATCACCGCCAGCCTCAGGGACTTCAGGCTCAAGGACCTTTCAGAGGCGAATCCATAACTCCGAATTCCAGCCCAAGGGAATGAGGCAATCTATTTGTAACAGCAAGTCAGACATTTGTTTCCTTTCAGATGGTTTGTTGTTTGTTTGTTTGTTTTGGACATAGAGTCGGGATCTGATGACTGCAGATTATGTTTACTTCCCACACAGGACCGAACACCTGACCATTACCTGGTCCTATGGAGGGGTGGGCCAAAACTTATAAAATCAGCCAAAATTTTTTTTTCAAGGAAAAAAATAGTCACTTATCAAGTCTGTTTAATCAAACAGGCAAAATGGTTTGAGTGAAATGTCTCAGCTTTCATTTAGCAGCAGCAATAAGGCAAGATTGCATAGACACACCAGGAGCTGGGAAGAAAAGCAGCCTGGTTGGTCTTCTGCAGGAAAAAAGCAAACCCTGAGAAGGTGAAGCAGTGTCTCTATTATAATTTCTCAGTGATTAAAAAGTCCAACATTTCTGCTGATTTATGTAAAAAGTTGACAGTTTATGTCAGTTGCTCCCCGGCATGAAGGAGACCTGACACACAGTCTCTCACTGGAGTTGCTGGATAAACAGAGAGGGAGGATGGCAAGCAGAGCATGAGGCCAAAAAAATTCCATTGGGCTCTCCTCCCTCCAACACGTCCCCAAACTGCTCTTCCTTGCTGTTAGCTCACCTTCCAGATCACTTCACTCTTGGAAGAGACAAAAGCTTCTTCATTCTCCAAAGAACTTAAACGCAACCATGACTTGCCTGACCACCTTAACACAGACACTGGCCACAGCTTCCAGAGCAGCATGCTCCAAACCTCACATCCAGTGCCACCAGGAAGAGGCCAAAAGCAGATTTTCCCTACCACATCAATCTCCCAACAGACCATTCACGAGGGAGTCCTCCCAGGACACCTTCTCCTGCACACTACTCATCACTCCCATCTCTCCAAAATCCCGCCATGAATTCAGTGTGATCATCGACATAACATAAAGATGCTTAAAGAGAGTCAGACTTTGAACTGCTTTCAATTAAAACCAACACACATTACAGGAACATATTTCCACCCTCAAACCAGGATTATTCAACACTAGGATCTGCCAAAGCAGAGAGGATGTCACGGTTGTGCTCCCCGTTCCAAATCATTCCGCTCCTCTCCAGCCGATAAACTACATGGAAACAGGAAAACCTGACTTGAGCTGGCAAGACACCAATACAGCCACACTGATCCGTGCAGTGAGGCACAAAAATAGGGTGCTATGGCTTAATGGCAAAGCCCAACTCATTCATGGAATGATTCCTCAGAACAGCCAGTGTTCTCACAACTGGAGATACTTGTTTTGATTACAGGCAAGGTTCCTAAATCCTAGAAATCAGGATTCTGACAAACACCTACAGCCTGCCAGCGCACAGGAATTATGGTCAAATGGAGGGAGGAAAAAAAATGAACAACTACAAATATACACACCAAGTCTGTTGCCCAGTCAAGACATCACCTGGCAGACATAATGCATCTCAATACATCCCATAATCCATCTCAGAAATCAAGTTTCTGGATTTGTTTTGTTGGGGCTTTGAGCTGTTTTTATAGGTTGGTCTATTTTTAACTATTTTAACTGAAATTAGCTTCCAGGCCTGTGCAATTTAGCCACATCTCTTATTTTAAAATTAATTACTAGTTCTCTGCAGAAAACAATCCCTTTCCTAAGGATTTGGTTTTCTTCCTTCTTGCTGGCAAGGGAGAGGAAAAGACAGTGGGAGCAGAGGAAGGGAACACTCCAGCACTAAAAACTGGGCAGTTTAAGAATTGCCACCTGGAAAAAGTTGGCATGACAGTGTGCTAAATACTTCTGAAAGCCACAGTTCCAGTCCCAGGTAATCCCTGGCAGGTGTTAGCACTGACCTGGCAGCAGATCCAGTCCTGAGCTGAGCATGCCAGCAGTAAAACCACATTCCTTCCTCCCAGTGCTCGAGGTAGGAGTCACCCAACCCGTGCCACATTCCTACCCAGCTTACCCAAAACAACAGTGTGCACAAGATTGCACTGCACTTCTTTCAGAAAGGGAACAGAGCTGCCTGGCAGCACTTCTACTGCTACAGTAAAACCCTCCTATTCAACACAATGAAACATTTAAGAGGAAGTAGCAGTGAAAGCAAAAGATGGAGAAATTTATGGAAGTTAGTGAGATTTCTCATTACCAACACCAAAATTTAATTGTAATTGAATCAAGCTACTTCTGCACATTGTTATCACATCTACAACTTTCTGTTGACTGAAGCTGTTGGATAATCCAGCCCTCACTGCTATTACAAGGCCTGGAGGTTTCCAGCTTGCCCAAAAAGTCCCAGTTTATATTGCACAGAGTTTAATTAAGCAAAAGTCTTGGCCCCATACAATCTTCTGGGACTGAGAGCTGTCAATTTGGCCCAATCCAGCAGAAATCAGTGAGCTGCCAACAGGCTGCAGCCACAGCACCACTTCTGATGTGGGCTCTGGATCCTACAGCACCTGTGCAGGCAACCCACCTTGCACCAGGACCCGTGTTTGGTTCAGAAAGGATAAGTATTATATCTCACAGAACCTTTCACTGGCTGGAGACACAACTCCAGCCTAGAAGCTGCAGGGGTGAATTCTTCCCACTACATCCTAAGATGCAACACTGATTCCCTTCTGACAGGTAAGCTCATTCTGCATTCGTACCGTGCCTGGTGATATTTTCAAAACAAAGACAAAAAACCCCGTCAGAGATCTGTTAACCGTAACTCCCAGCACAACCTGTGCCCCAGGGGTGAGGCGCCTGCTCATCAACAGGTGTAGGGCTCACAGTCCATGTTTGCTTCCCAGGAAAATGGCCTCTGTGCAGGAGCAGAGGAGAACCTCGAGTTCCCATTTCCCATTACACAGTGCCCTCCAATGGCCAGCCCTTCACACAGAACCCAAGGAATGCTTATCCCCCCTTCCCAAAGGCAGCAGCGGAACCACAGGTTGCACTGCCTGCATACCACCCTCAGAGGACAGGACAACAGCCAGGGGAGACAGAGCCGTCTCTGAATGGAGGTATAGCTAAAACTAACACTCCTTCTCTCCCTCACACCCTCGTGTTAATACAAGCCACCTTAAATGTCTTTACATTCATTCTATAATAAAACTAGAATTTACTTAGTGTCAGTACTAGTGACCAAAACATGCCAATAACTCATTAAAAGCAGGTTTAAAATGCAGGCTTTTATAAAAATCTATTGACCTCCTGAGAACCACAGCCTATTTTGTTATTCTGCCACACAAGCAGATATGCAAGCCCTGTCATTTATGAAATGTTTCCTTACCTGGACTTTTCAATCATCATTTAAGGTTTACACGCTATCCCTGAAGCCAGTGCACTTAAGAGTCTATAAAAACAATTCAGGGTCAGTAAAAAAGTCACTATTCTGAATACCTTATTGCTAAGACACTGTCAGTGCTGTGACCAAGGGAGGCCCCTCTCACACTCAGAGGCAGAGTGAGGCTTTATGTAACCAGAATATTCAGAGCAGAAATAACAGAGCTTTCATTTAAAGGGTCTGTGTTCAGTGGTGGTGACAAAAGGTGCATCTTCTCAAGGAACTCAAGGGTTTTTTCACATAAAAGCCTCCAGGTTCAGGCATGCAGTGGGCTGGGCTGGAGCTCATGGGGCCAGGGCTGCACCCCTGGGCAGACTGGCCCCCCACACTGCCTCTTCCCACCTCGTAGCTGAGGAGCCACAGCTGCCCACAAGCTGCTTCTCTGGCACATCAGTGCCCTGGTCCTTCACCCAGTGCTCCTCGAGTGCCACAGCACCCAGTGCTCCAGTGCTGCTCCAGGAGCTGAGCTGGGAACCAGCACGATGAAAGGACACAACTCTGGAGCCCCTCCCCAGCACCAGTGCTGGCAGGGGCTCCGTGGGGACAGCTTGGGCTCAGGAAACATCTCTGGCCATGCCAGCATAGTGCGGAAGCCGGAGCAACAGCAAGGTACAGCCTGTACAGCCTCACCACAGAGGTGACGCAGCAGGAAACATCACCTGAAATCTAACTGCAACCATCTACAACACTGACACTGCCCCAACAACTCAGCATCATCATTACTCCCAAAGTTTATGGTTTGCTTCAAATGCAAAGTAGAGAAATCCAACACTGAACTCCCCCATGCCACAGCTGTCACCAAGTCCAGGCAGGGAGGGAAAATCACAGCCCTTTTCCTCCCCAATAAATCCTGTTGATCATGAGTGATAACATCTTCCCCTTGAGGCCTTTGCAGCCCCATCTCATGGATCCGTTAACGTGACACTCGACTACAGGGAAGGAGACACCCTCAAGGGAGATCATGCAGAGCAACAAATCTATCAGGAACATGTAAACACGAGGCACAAAAGCCAACCTCCCACATGCCTCAGCCTGAAACAGTTTGCACAGTCAGTCAGTTTGTCCATCATGGCACAAGCTGCACTTCCCCTCAGCACCACTGTGGCAAATCTTGGCTTATGCCTTACCTGATGTTAGATCCAGTACAGGTGAGCCTGTGCTTCAGGAATTCAACCTGTCCATAGGAACCATTTCTATCATACTCAGAAATGGATTTGTTTCCCTTTCCCCAAAGTGTGTCTCAGTAAAGCAAAGCACCACAGAGCCTCCTGAGGTCCTGAAATCCTTCAGGATTCAGGTACAAGGCTTTGTCCAGAACAGCACACAAGAACTAAGATGAAAGGTTAGGCTGCAGTGACTACATGCACAGTTATTTATCTTGAGGCATATGGGATTGTATCTCACACATCAAGATATTTTCAGGAACATAAGATCCTTTTGACAATTTCTAAGGCACGACAAAATGTCATCTCAGCAGGAAGCTTCTAATTCCGATTGATTCAATCACAATTCACAGAAGTTGAATAGAACTTGAAAAGAGAAGAACTGCAGAGAGTAGTTTCACATATGAACCTCTTTTCCCCCTAATATTTTAAAATATAAAAGGACACTCTTTCTTCAAGGATCTTTTTTCTGAAGTTCCATTTTTTATTCAAGCAAACAAGATCCAAGGAGCTGCAAGTTTTGCTTCCATCCAAGGACACTGAGAAAGCAAAATATTTGTGGATTTGTGTGGGCAACATTTGACTCTCAAGAAACCCAAACTGAAACAAATGAGAGGAGCACTTCATTCACAAATATTTTCAGCTACAAAGGGCCGTAAGTTTTTATATAAACTGATATTTAGAGATTGCATGAAAGCACCTAAGCTTCCAGGAGCCTGTGTAAATATTATTTCACACAATCGCAAAGGGGCTGAGGTGGGGACGGGCCTCTGGGGGTCACCTGGCCCACCCCCTGCTTAAGCCAGAGCTGGCTGCCCAGGCCTGTGTCCCGATGGTCCCAGACACCCCCAAGGATGGAGCTCCAACACCCTCTGGGCAGCTTGGCCTAGTGCTGAGGTCACCCCGATGGTGAAAAACTGGCAGGACACAAATCTGATTTACAACTAATTTTAACTAATTAATATAAAACACTTTACAGTTCAGGTTTACAAAGAGGCTGATCTATGAACACAACATGGTCTGTCATGACAAACTAAAATGGTTGGCTCATCCCCTGTGACTCAGTGATCCCCAGATCCCCGAACTGCCTAGTGTCCCAACACCTATCAGAGTCCTTGGGCAAAACGGAACAACGTCCCCATGGAAGGCAGCCCTGTGAACCACAGCTATCCGCAGGGATGAGTGCAGGCCCATACTCTGCAGACACGCCGGCACACGCGCAGCCCAGGCCTGCTCCACGCCTACCGCGCACATCAGCTGTGCAAGCGGGAGGGAAGCCCGTGCCTCTAGCCTGTAGGAGAGATTGCTGGTTCTCTGGAGAGACACTCAGCAAGTCCAGCTTGCATGTAAATCACTGCATTTTCCAATCAGCAAATGTGCCAGGAATGGAAGCACTGCACAAGGCCAGCTCAAAGCCCTCCAAAACCCATATACAACAGATCTGCAAACTGCATTTCAAACCCAGGCAGGAACAAAGGAAATGAATAGGCTGAGTATGTCCACATACACAATTCAGCCTCTCACAGCTAATAGAGCTCTGCTTTCCAAAAAATGATGAGCCAAGTCCAAGCCAATGCTAGCAGGAAGTCATTACCCACATAAGCCAGCATGCAGAGAACTGTCAGCACACCTTCCTCAGCCCTCTTGAGCTTTACCTTTACTAGAGCTTCCTTACAGCCACCTTCCTGAGAGAGATCATCTTCCCCTTCTCTATGCTCTCCTCTGCCCATTACTAGAGACTCAACAGCAGGTCAGGCTCTCAGGGTCATGAAACTACAGCCCAGCAGGCTGTGAGTATCACCTGCACCCTTCTCCATGCCACCCCTCCTTCAGCCCCTTTTCCCTCTTTCTCTCATCCTATTTCCATTTGTGGACTCCCACTGTAGTTTTAGATGGTCACTGCTCTTCCTGAGAAGTGTCCAGCATCAGCAGATGCACGGCAAAGCAGGAAACAAAGCACAGTCTCCCGTCTCTCAGGCAGTGCGGCTGTGGTCATCACTGCAGCTGTGACATGGGTCACTGCTGAGAGACCAGAGCCTTTCTTTTCACAGCAGCTCCTTTTCCGACAGCTTGGTTTTACCTCGGGAGGTAAGTGACAAACACATCTCCTTGCCCACTGCTCTACAGCACCAGCTGGGGCTGAGCATCACGGCAGGAACAGCCCCCACTCTCCCGAGATCCCTCCACCCCCAAGCCAAGGTGAGAGCAGCCAGCAGATTTCTCCCTGTATCTGTTTCTCTTTAGCATTCTGTGCAAGTACCAGCATATGTTGAGGCAGGAGGCAGGGACAAAAGACACAGCAAGCGCACGCACAACAGAGAAGGCAGCAGCCAAGCTCCAGCATGATGTTCTCAGCCACCTCCCTGGGACCTGGCAGGATGGCTCCAGGCTTCCCTTTTCCTCACAGATCACACTTGCTAATATAAGCACAAAAGCACCCCCAATCAAATGCTTTGGGGTCCCCATTTTGGGACAGCAAACCCCACTGCCTTTAGCTGTTCCCTAAGCCTGTGCAAATCCCCCAGCAGCCCAGGAGCAGGCAGGATCACCACAGGCCCTCTGGCAGCCCAGGAGCAGGCAGGATCACCGCAGGCCCTCCGGCAGCCCAGGAGCAGGCAGGATCACCGCAGGCCCTCCGGCAGCCACGGAGCAAGCAGGACCCTGCAGAAAGCTCGGCAGTGGGCCCGGCTACCTGCAGGGTCGGGCGATGCACTGGAGCTGGCCCAAAGCTGCTTGGGGACTGGTGCCAGCCACCGCTGTGCTCACACGAAGGCTTATGGAAACAGCCCAGGGAGGAGAACGTTCTCTGCTGTTGTGCTCGCTACCTACATCACCCAACGCTCCTGCAACGCCCTCTCCTCTCCCCTACCTTCACACACATGCAGAGCATTTGCAATCACTCTGCTCTCAGCTTTATAATTTAACAACAACAGAACGACATCCCCCCCCTCTCCAAAACACCCACTCCTGCCCAGGAACCTCCTTCTCAAAGAGAAGTAAACGTTACAGTCAGTCATCCAGACTCGGTGCCGCTGAAATACACCAGGTCAGGTAAGAAACACCGTCTGTCAGCTTCACAAGGCAGAAGATGTTTTTAATGTTAGTTTCTTCTACACCACAAACAGACTGACACATCACCCGTTGTGTTCAGCCCCACAAAACCGGAAGCAATGCTGTTGTAATTACTGTTCACTCCTGTAAAAATAAAAGCAATACGTGTGCTCCTAAAAGCCGATACCCTGAAACCACAGCCCAATAACGCAGCCTTGCCCATTGCTGATGCTCTATGACACCGGCTCCTAAGAAAAGGAGCACCCGACCACGGCAATGAAACAAAAAGGGCATTAAATAGGATTTTTAACATTCATCTAAAGTAAACTGGACTGTTCTCCTCATGCCCGTGTGATTTGTTTGGTTCTGCAGAAGATATCGGCTGATAAATCCGGCACACGGTGATTACTTATCGCGGGTCCTACCCCGCTTATCAGCTCCATCTGCATTGGGGCCAGGCTGTGTCTGACACAGTGCCCGGCGCACCGGCCCGGCGGCAGCTCCGCTCCGGCCCCGCGNGCCTGTCCCGGGATGTGTCCCCGTGCGGGCGGCGGGGCCTGTCCCGGGATGTGTCCCCGTGCGGGCGGCGGGGCCTGTCCCGGGATGTGTCCCCGTGCGGGCGGCGGGGCCTGTCCCGGGATGTGTCCCCGTGCGGGCGGCGGGGCCTGTCCCGGGATGTGTCCCCGTGCGGGCGGCGGGGCCTGTCCCGGGATGTGTCCCCGTGCGGGCGGCGGGGCCTGTCCCGGGATGTGTCCCCGTGCGGGCGGCGGGGCCTGTCCCGGGATGTGTCCCCGTGCGGGCGGCGGGGCCTGTCCCGGGATGTGTCCCCGTGCGGGCGGCGGGGCCTGTCCCGGGATGTGTCCCCGTGCGGGCGGCGGGGCCTGTCCCGGGATGTGTCCCCGTGCGGGCGGCGGGGCCTGTCCCGGGATGTGTCCCCGTGCGGGCGGCGGGGCCTGTCCCGGGATGTGTCCCCGTGCGGGCGGCGGGGCCTGTCCCGGGATGTGTCCCCGTGCGGGCGGCGGGGCCTGTCCCGGGATGTGTCCCCGTGCGGGCGGCGGGGCCTGTCCCGGGATGTGTCCCCGTGCGGGCGGCGGGGCCTGTCCCGGGATGTGTCCCCGTGCGGGCGGCGGGGCCTGTCCCGGGATGTGTCCCCGTGCGGGCGGCGGGGCCTGTCCCGGGATGTGTCCCCGTGCGGGCGGCGGGGCCTGTCCCGGGATGTGTCCCCGTGCGGGCGGCGGGGCCTGTCCCGGGATGTGTCCCCGTGCGGGCGGCGGGGCCTGTCCCGGGATGTGTCCCCGTGCGGGCGGCGGGGCCTGTCCCGGGATGTGTCCCCGTGCGGGCGGCGGGGCCTGTCCCGGGATGTGTCCCCGTGCGGGCGGCGGGGCCTGTCCCGGGATGTGTCCCCGTGCGGGCGGCGGGGCCTGTCCCGGGATGTGTCCCCGTGCGGGCGGCGGGGCCTGTCCCGGGATGTGTCCCCGTGCGGGCGGCGGGGCCTGTCCCGGGATGTGTCCCCGTGCGGGCGGCGGGGCCTGTCCCGGGATGTGTCCCCGTGCGGGCGGCGGGGCCTGTCCCGGGATGTGTCCCCGTGCGGGCGGCGGGGCCTGTCCCGGGATGTGTCCCCGTGCGGGCGGCGGGGCCTGTCCCGGGATGTGTCCCCGTGCGGGCGGCGGGGCCTGTCCCGGGATGTGTCCCCGTGCGGGCGGCGGGGCCTGTCCCGGGATGTGTCCCGGGATGTGTCCCCGCGCGGGCGGCGGGGCCTGTCCCGGGATGTGTCCCGGGATGTGTCCCCGTGCGGGCCCTGGATGGGCAGGAGCGAAGTCCCCGCTGCCCGCGGCTCTCCGGAGCAGTCGGAGATGGTCCCTCACCGTGGCATTTCTTCCCTCGCCATCACGGATTTTAGGGAAACAAGACACTGTGGGCACTTGGAGCGAGGGCACTTCTGGGCAAAATCAAATCCTGCTTTAGCTCCAAATGAGCTTTTGATTTGTTTTCTGTCCCTGAGCTGGCTCTGCCCCTGGCCGTTGCCTCCCTGTGCTAATCACCCATTTATGATCTCTCGGTATCTCTTGGCAGTATGGTGCTGCTTAAATGGAGCCTAATGAGGGAATTCGATGGCAGCGGTGCCCAGACACGTTTATGCTCTATCACATTTACCTTCAAGTGCACAATGTGTTACCCAAGGCACGTGGGGCCCGTGGCACAGGACAGATCTATCACCACAGCCCACGACAAGGCTGTTCTGGGCACTTGGGACAAGTGCCACTGGCTCTGGCTGCAGCAGCCCACTTCTGTGTGCTCAGGTACTTTATACCTGTTTCTGTTCCACGGAGCTGAGCAGAAAGGGAAAAAGGAGATCCCTTTTTCTGGAGAGATTCCACAGCAGTCTGTAGGCCAGAAAGCGTTTTTCCAGCCTTTCCAAAGCCCTTTCTGGGGAGGAAGGATGTGACCTCTGCCCAGACAGCAGTGCCTCGGAGCTGAGCATGAACTGTTAAAGTCCAGCCTGGGGAGACATCAGCCTTTGTACTCCCACGGGTCCCTCCTGGCCATAAACTACACGTGGTGCAGGCAGTGCCAGGCACGGCCGGGCAGGAGCTTCCCCGGCACCACGGCCAAACTGCTCCTGTTTGCCTGGCCAAGGCAAACCCTCGGGTGGTCGGGTGCACAGGAGCACCTGGCACCAGGCTCATTGCACAGGTCTTATGCAAAGATAGTCCTCTTTGTTCTGAGCTCAGCAGATCATTCCCAACTCTGGATGTAGCTTTCCCTTCCTGCTTTTCACTCACCTACTTGGTTGCCTTAACAGAAGCATCTCCACCACCTCCCATCCCCTGGATACCACGGAAATGCAGGATTTCAGTAGTCCTTTCATTCAGTTCCATAAACACATCTCAGTTCTTTGCCTCCCATATCTTTCTGTGCTGACACCAAGAGCTGGAAACCATCAGGAACCTGGCATGTTTCTGTTCAAGAATGTTTCAATTTCTGAAGTGCAGAATGAAAAAGAAACAGTTGGGTGTCATTCAACAGCTGTAAGTGGACTGTAAGCCCAGCACTATGAGGGTGGCGATACATGGAAATCTCAGAATCCAGATCTTTTCGGCAGCACATGTTCATGTCCCTCTGGAATCACATCCGTGGCTCTTTCCTCTTTCCTTCCACCTCACAGCTCCTGGGCTGCTGGTGGTGTACAGTCAGCCAGCATTCCCACCAACAAGTGCTCCTCAGGGAAAAATACACCTGTACAGGAGCAGACTGAAAGGATCTCTGAGGCCAGAGCAGAAAATTAGTGCCACTAACAACTCAATTGGATGGCAAAGCTTTAGTATAAAACCCAGGCTGAAGGTACTTGTTTGTTTGCCTGTGCATGTGACATGCATAATTCCTCTTTGGAATTGTGTTTACAATAATAGATGGCCCTGGAGAGATGTAATTCATGTGATAATGCCGACATCAGAAGTCTCCAGGTGCAGCTTGGATGATTTATAGCTGGCCTCTTTATAGAACCAAGCCCCATGAATTATTTACAATTTTCTGAGGAAAATAGATTTAGTGTGTCTTATGGCTGGCAGTTCTCCATGAGAGCTGACGCTCCATCCACCTGTGCAGGACGGGAAGCAGTGGGGAGTGGGAGGAAGCGGCACCCCCGTGAGCGGTGCATTGAGGAGGAGCAGCTGCCCCGCACACAGCACGGGGCTGGATGGCACCCGGGCACGGGGGCATAAGGACAATATGGAGTAAAGGCCTGCTGGGCCAGATCTCCAGTGACTGCTTCACCACCTCCCTAGAAATTCCCGGCACCTCTGATACAAAAATGTTACCGGAACATTGCTGTGTGTTTCACAAGGAATCTTCAGAAACTGCCAATAAAACACCTGGTGATATACACTGAAAGCTCAGCTATCCCTCCTCCTTGCAGCCGTTCTACCCTGCCAAAGCTCAGCCATTTCCAGTATTTGTGGCTGTTCTTTGTTTCCCTGCTGGACTTAACTGTACCAGCTGTTACCCAAATATTGGGATATGCTACTTAGAAGGTCACTGTAACATGCCAATAGAGAGACTTTACACTGTAAATCCCTCATACCTTTACTCATCTACTGACAGCAGACACAAAGAAAATCCAAATAAACCATGATCTTCCCAAATACAGATGGTTTGGATTTTAGAGAATTGGCTTGAACAGATTAATAGAGCCCCGACCTAAGCAGAAAATGCTCTTTAGGAAATGAGCTGGATGCCTCCAACTCACCAAATAGCATTATGAGAGCAAACTGCTGCCAGAGGCTGCCCAGAATGACTTGCTTTTTGCTGTTCAATTTATTATTTATTTATTCTCAACAGCTCTGGTGAAATACAAAATGAGAGTGCAGAGGTCCCCTGCCACTCAGGTGGTGAAAATCACCCAGACAAGACTCCCTTTGGTTCGGTGCAGCACCAGCTGCATGTGGAGTTTTGTAATTCCTGTGTCTTTTAAGTGATTATTGTACTTCAGTGACTGCCAAGGGGTATTTAAAATGTTCTATTCACGCTGTATTACTCATTCCAGTGAACTTAACAAATCATAAAAGTAGTAGTGGCAAGGTACAGGTTTTATCTGATTAGCTCTTCCATCGTGGTTTAAAACAGGATTTCAAAATTTCTGCAGAGGAGGAAATAAAATCTGCATCACATTGAGCCAAAAGGAGGCTGTGTACAGACACACCTCAGCATCGTTCAATATTTAATGGTGTTACTTAACAATCTTTTGCTGAAAAAAGGCTTTTCTCACTGCAAAGCTTCTCGCTGGTGATGATTTTTCTCCTTCCTTCTGGAAAAATTTCGTAAGAAATGTTAATATTTTATCAGGTTGCTGTTGGACTAACGTAATTGCCTCTGTGTTCTCAGTATATGCCTTTCTTAAAGCATTATTGAAATGGCTGGGGGCTGAGCATGGTTCAGAACACAGAAAACTAGTAAAAGATTAACTATTTAAAAACATGTCAGTATTTCATAATGCATTATTGAGAATGTCATAGAAACTCATCAAAGCTATAACCAAGTTGAATCAAGCTCCCACAAAACATAAATTGTTAATTGTCGCTCAGTTCCCAGTGACAATACAACACTGCAGGCATGAGCAAGAGAAGAAAGATTAACCCTGGAGAAGTCCAGAGAAGTCCTGTGTTTCTGTCAGCAATCGGTAGTTTACAGGAAAGGAAAAACCCAACATTTTGGGGCTATTTAAAGAGTAATACGAGGTGTGGTGCCAACACACTTTGGAAAGAAGCTGCTAATTGTTCTAAAAGGCCTTTGATATAGTCAGTGGCCCATTTTCCAGACAATTCCTTCCAGCTCACAGTCTGCCATGGCATGGGAGAGTTCTGGATAGTGTGGGAGTGGAGGGCCCAGGTGCCCAGGCAGGAGTGCCACTGGCAGAGGCCAGCTGGGCACTGCTGTCACAGGGCAGGCGCTTTCCTTCCAGGTCAGTGCTTAACCTGAGGATGTTTTACCTTGCTTAGCCCATGAGCAATCCAAACACCATGGAGATTTGTTCTGCAGACTGTTTCTTTCACTTGGATTTTCCATTCTGTCTATGTTAATACACCTTGGGTTTGTTGGGATTTGTGTGGTACTGAGAATCACAGGCAGACATCTCTGGGGACCACAGCAAAAGAGGGAAAGAGGAAAAATAAAATGAAACCTGAAGCCTTTATGGAGGTAAAGTTGCTCAGATTTACACTGTGTCAGGGTCACTCAGCAGTGTGTGAGTCCCACCTGCATGTGACACTCACCGTCTGAGTGGGTGGCAGGGAGGGAGAGCATCCAACAGACCTGGAGTTGAGAGCTGGGGATAGAGTGAGACACAGGAGCTCTCCACAGCTTCCATGGGAATATGGGTGTTCAGGTGAGTCACACGGGCCTGAGTCAGGCCCAGGGCCTCTAATCTCTGGGGCATCTCCGGAGCAATGCTGTGCCTCCCGTTCCAGGACACCACAGGCCACTGCAGGGACAGGAGCTCTCCCTAATGCTCTCTGGGCTGCTCACCCCTTGAGGGAGGAAAAAACCCCAGACCTAAAAGACTGGTGTAATTAACATTCAGACTCATCTTGCTTGGTCTCTTGTCTCTGGAACTGGCCAGAGTGGAAAATTACCTCCTTCTGTTGGCCTCTCTATAATTCTATGTAATTTGATTTCTCCTGGTTCTTAGATTATGGTGCATAGGGAAAAAGTATCAGCTGTCCATCTTCTCCAGAGATTTGTGCTTTTACAGGCCCATAACCCCCTCCTTCAGTCCCTTTCCTGCTGCGAATCTATAGCACACCCAGTCCCTCCAAGCTCCCCAGCTTTCCTTAACCTGGGACCTTTCAAACAACCCGTTTCAGTTCTAAGCAGTTCCTCTGCAATCCTCATCTTCTTTTCCTCCCCTCCCAGCCTGTTACAGGGTGGCTCTTTGGGAGTAAGAGCCCTGACAAATACAACCCTGAGACAACAGACCTGCACCTTCCTGTAAAGCACTTTTTGGCTGCAGATTTGGTACTTGCAGCATTGGGCTACCCCACCAAATACAGCTTTCCTTAGTTCATGTCCTGCTAAAGCTGGTGTGCCACCTCAAGAGCTGTCACCACACCACCCCAACACATGGCCATGGTGGGATACTCTGTATGAGCTTGAAATATTTTTACTGAGGGCACAATTCCTTGTCCAGGATCCTGCAAGGGTATTTTTGGCTGGCATAGCCCCAGTGAAAATCCTGTGCCAATGCTTTCTGGAAGGAAGGGGGAAGGAAGGGAGAGGTCAGCTTGAGCTCTGGAGCCCTGCCCCTGGGAAGAGGGACACAAGAATTTGGGTCTCATGGAAGTTTCCAGATTGTTGCCTGTATTGCTCATTCCCCGAAGGATTACCAATAGGGAATTTGCACTAAAATCCCTCTCTGCTGACCTTTAAGGAGACATTGCCATGTTCAAGCTGGGGAGCTCTGGGAAGGAGCCCAGCTTTTGTAAATCCTCTATCATTCCTGCCCCAAACAGTGATCAGCACACCCACCCCACCCGTCCCATAGGAATCCCAAATCACGCATGCATATCTCATTTCAGGGTGGAGATTTCTCCTGAACTTTGGGTTTCGTAACCCCAGTGTTTGGGTTGCAGCTGACAATCATTTCTCCTGTGTCTGCAGGGCATGGAATGACTTCTCCCATTCCAAATGCCAAGTACAGCACAGTAGCTTTGTGGAGGTTTATCCAGGTTAGAACAAGTCCTCCTCCTCCTGCTCCTCCTGGCAGGTTTTGGATGCACGACGACAGATTTTCTCACACAGGCTGCTGCAAGAGGAATCATTATCCTCAGCCTATCACACTTGCTAACATCTTCCCCTTTACTGTCATTACTTTTCATCTCCAACTGGGATTAGGGGATTAACTGGTCCGTGTGCACAGGGACTCTGCAGAACAGCAGGGAGGAGGGATAACAGTCCCACAAAAAGGTCAGAGTGGAGATGAGCTTTAAGGTCCCTTCCAACCCAAACCATTCCACAATTCCATGATTCTAGGAGCAAATCAGGAAGGAGAGGGACTTTAGAACTACTCCAACATGAAAGCCAAGTGCAGTTAGTCAGGTACTGTTAACTGAGATCCTACTGGCATAACTCAGGAGATTTAGATATATTTTAGTATAATTTTTTTTTACATCAAAATGAATTCAACTGGCTTTTCCAATCACTGAAATTCTTGATTTGGAGAGCTTTTTGAGCTCCTTGCTCCCAGGCAGTTGGTAAATGGCTCACACCAAGTGAGGGGCTGTGCTTGAACACGGTGCTCAGGAAGGCAGTGCCTGTTGCAGCACCCAGGTGTTGGGTAATTGCAGCTGTCATTTACAAGTGCCAGTAAATGTATTGTTCACTCCTGAAGCTTTGCTCTCACTCACAGTGAGCTCCACTAGTTCTATGAAAAGTCCAGGTTAGGACGAATATTTAGGGAGTCATGTATATCTTGATTTGTCAGATGGGATTTCTTATGGCTCTGGTGTACTCTGATCTGATTTTTCATTCTTTGCTGTAGCACTTACAGATTCAGAAATTAGAAATATTACAGCCATTTCCATTCACTCCCATCTACTAAGGAACATAAAATATAGTGGTACTTCTGAGAGAAATGTAGAGACTGATGGGGAAAATCATGGGGGTTGAAGCTAGGAAAGCTAATTCGATGATCCAACCCTCCTCACAGTGATGTCAGTTTCTGTTAATAATTGAGATACATAATTAGGGCTATCCCTACTTTTAATGTCACCTTTCTAAAGGAGAATCCGTTCACTTACCTCGAATCCAGATAACATCAGAATTTTGATTCTTGTACGATTGAAGACAGGTCAAACTCACAGTCCCACCTGACCATGTCTGAAGGAGAGACAGGAGTGATCCCCAAGACATGACCTTTAGACCCTTTAAAGTGTGACAAACATACAATTAATAACAGACAAACTACTTCAGTGAAGTTTGGCGAGAAATCTCAGCCCCCCATCTTTGTTCCTGTCCAAAAGAGAGATTTTGGATCTCCCTCTCTCAAGAGCACCAATGAGATTCACCATTTCTGTGCCTTTGTTTCAGTTGTGTGAATTCAGGCAATACTGACAGGAGTCCCTGAAAGGAGGTTGTAAGAAGCTTTCAACCATTTCCATACAAGGCTGTAAAGATTTGGGAGAAAAGTGACTTTTTGTGGTTTCCTTCAGGTGATGTCCCCAAATCAAGTCTTTTAGGAAATACCTGCTCTTGAATAAAACATGCTCATTAGAAGAAGGATAATAATAACCTGGAGACCCTGGAAGATCCTTGGGCACAGAAAGCAACAGCATCCTTCAGAAAGAGGTGGAAAGATTCGGCTCCAACCCCATGAAGTG
The DNA here is from genome assembly GCA_013400235.1 of Oriolus oriolus. Classification (NCBI taxonomy): domain Eukaryota; kingdom Metazoa; phylum Chordata; class Aves; order Passeriformes; family Corvidae; genus Oriolus; species Oriolus oriolus. Next base: position 76,105 of record VXBT01005254.1, on the reverse strand, counting down.
CTTGCCAAGATGTGGCACCCATCCCACCAGCTCACACTGAGGCATTTGGATATTCCTGTTCAATGGGCTGTTTGGTTCCATTTGGGTTTGTATTGTTTTTAAAAATTTCTGTGCATTCAACCAAAGCAAACTGTCACGGCACAAGTTATTGACTGAACTTCCCAAGGAGCCTTAACCCACAGGAGTACTGCAGCAGTGGATACTGCAGCAATAAAATTGCAGAATGTTAATGTGTCAGTGTTTCCCTAGGATTTCTGTGAGTGTGACTGCTGTAGGGAAATGAATCAGTTGTCCGTGCTTAGTGGAATTATCTTTATAAACAGTTCACTTGCAGGCTGAGGGGACTGTAGGGCATACCATGAAAGCAGCCATGTGCAAAACAGCCGGAATATTTTCCCTCTATCCTCTTATGCTGTTTGTCTGACTTCAACTCAGGCTGCCCAACATTCCCCCAGAGCCGGGAGATGGTTTGGGAAATGCAGGGTCTCTCTTCAAAACATAGATTCAGAACAGTCTAATAATTAATTACTTAAGATTAACAGTACAAGACAGTTCTGGTGTAGGATTAGGAATGCCAGTTAAGAAAATCCACATTCCAAAATACTCCTGGAAGTACTCAGTGTCAGTCTGTTGAGGAGCCCAGCAAGGCACTTCCCCCTTGGCTGTAAGGCCCATGTGTCACCCTTGGCCCAACATCCCCCAGCTGGTCATGCTGAGCACCACAGAGGAGGGAAGAAGAAGAGGGAACAAACAAAACAGAGCAGAGGGAAACAAGAGGGATTAGTTAGAGGAGAACTGGGAGGAGAGTAGTGAGCAAAAGGGTGAGTAGGAGGAAAATCAATCTGAGCTGTAGGCGGGTAAGAGGTACATAAAGCCATGAAGATGGTACCAGATTAGAGTCGTGAGTCAAACACTGAAGCATTAAACAAGTCTACAAAGGGTATCCCAGATTCTTCTAATTCACACAAAAACTTGGGGAAATAACCCTTCTGCCAGAAATCTGTTACACAAATCCAATATTCACCATGTGCAATAAGTAATGCATGGGGCTGATGCGCATATGTGGGGTCAAGTGGTGGCACAGGTTCCAAATGTGCCCAAAATACAAGGAAGGAATAGAATGGGATTAAGAATTGTGCAAAAATATAAAACCTGAGATTACTTTGAAAGGTCTTACCCTGAAAAAGGAGGACTTCGTATGGTTTATACTTACCAAGCCACCTTAGGCTCTGGAGAGGAATCAGTTCAAGCCACCCAGCCTCTGAATTATACTCATGAACACTTTTCCTCAATCAACCACACAGGGAGGGAGTAGAGACACTTACCCTGGCAAACCAGAAATGGCCAGTGCCAGATTATATGAAACCTGTGATGTTTTCTCTTGCCTTAAAATCTTATCTGCCTTACTATTTATTTTTGTAAGATTACACTTCTTATAGCACCCTCTAAACTTCTTGGGGCCGTGGATGGAATTCAGTCCTGAACTGGCTGAACATCATGTGGAGACTGTTCTCCTGGTGCTTTCATATTCATCTCCATCTGGTATGCTGGGAAGAAGAGCCAGAAGGATGCAGTGAGTGACACTTCCTCTTGCCAGAAGACCCTCCAGGTAGCAGCTCGTGCCAATGGCAGAACACGCTCTCCAGGGAGGAGATCACATACCTCATACTCAAACCACCCTCAAAACAGCAAACTCCTTCTCTGACACAGAAAGATCCAGAGAGAAATCTTCATCAGCAAGGAGGACATACAGATCTGTCAGAAACACCATCTGAGGCTACCAGAGGTTCAGCAGGTTGTCATTTCTGTACCAGACAAATATGTTTTGCTTGTCTGTTCATAAATTCTGAACACAGTCGTTTCTGCTGACACTCACGGGGATGGCAGCACATGGCAGAGGGAAGCTGGGGGCAGCACAGCTCCACCCACCCAAGTCAGGCTCCTCAGAGCTTCTCTGGCAAGACAACAATTTGCAGGAATTCTGAGAGCAAGAATAGGAAATAGTAATCAACCAAAACCTAAACGTGTTGTTTATCCGAGGGCACAGGTTGAATACTGCAGGGAACCCAATTCCCAGCCTCCCCAAACAAGAGTCAGGGACAGTTCTCCAGAGATGTGTTAAATTATTCTAGAGTAAGGCTGATAGCATGGCATCTCTGTGGGCCTGTGCAGCTACTTTTCTTGCTGAGTGGGAGGAGGATTAATAGAGAGAGAAAAAAGACATCAGTGAAGGTATCCTGTGTTGTCAAAAGCTCCAGCACGTGTAACTCAGTGGGTGGCTGCACATCCTTACGGAGTCCCCATGGATTGCGGCGGGGCTCTGCCTTGTTTCTTATCAGCCAGAGCTGGATGCATCCTCCTGTGGGCACACACCTATAACAGGAATATATTATGGATTTGTTTTGGTCCAAATAGCAGCACTTTTGAAGAAGCTGCACAAATTTAATGCAGATGTGCCTACATCAAGATTGCTGACATTTTTATAGACCAACACACACAAAGCATAAATCACATTTACCAGCAATCCAGTGCTTAGGCATTTCCACTGTGCTTACTTTGGGAGTTTAATCAAATGAATGCCATCACCATCTAACATCATTAATCAGCCATTTTATGCAGTAATGGCCTTAAAGTAGGATGAGTGAGTGAATTTCTAGTTAGCTCACACTTCTTCTCTGCATATTAATTGTAAGTCTTGAATAGAATCATAAAATATCCTGAGTTGGAAGAGAACCACAGGGATCAGCAAAGTCCAGCTCCCAACTGGCCAGTACAACCTCTCCCTGCCCTCATTCTGTTTCAAATCAGTTTTTGCCACAGCTCTACATGAGCTCTGTTCAGTGATTCCTTTTCTGGAATACTTTCCCCTTAGTTTCACATCTATAGGGAACAGCATTTTGACTTCTATAAGGCACATTCCTTGGTATACAGAAGAGGTATATATATACATACACACACACCCGTACATGTATATGTATATACAGCCATGGCTGTTGGTACAGGCCCACTCATGAATATGTTACATCAAATGACATTGTGAGGTGGCTAAAAGCAGCAACTTCCCTCAAAAACAAACAAACTGACTCACTTTCACATGTCTCTGGTAAAACACAGGGATGCTGCTACGTGATGGATAAACCCTGTGGATCCTGGGGACAGCTGCCTTCCTAGTCCCAGCAGAACTGTGTGGTCCCATGGCAGGACCTGGCTGCTCACAAGCGGCTCCTTACCTGTTCCCACGTGCAGGGAGCCATTGCTGGAAATCTGTGCACAGAGCTGGGTGTCCTCCTTGCAAACTGCTCCTGCAATAGGGAAAAAAAAACCAATCCACGTAACCTATTGTTTCTTTTATGTCTCAAACCTCTGCTTCCCTGCCCAGACAGGCCACCCATGTGGTGAGAGAGCAATTGTAGGGCAGAATAATCCATTAGGAGCATCTGGATGCATACCCTGCAGCCACAATTTGTCCTTGGTGTTCTTACTTTCTTGTCCTTAATCATATTCCCTGCCTGCTGGAGTGTGAGCAGCATTTCAGTCACTGGAATCACTTTACTAGGACATATCACTTGGAATTGCTTCAGAGATTATTTAATCTTTGTACAATGCTTTGAATTTGTAAGTAATATTATTGCTCACTCTCTCCTGGAGGACTCCCCTGCTACTGCAAATTTTTAAGGAATTACAGCTAGAATTGCCTGGCAGACTGGTTTCTCCCATCTTGTTTTGCAGGCCAGCCAGTCAGGAGAACAGCAATGTACACTATCTGGGACAACATCCCAAAGTAAACCAAAGTAAACGCCCGCACAAAGGGCTCTGAGTAATGTTGTAGTAATTCCTAATCACAGAAGTGCCTCCAGGGAAACACGAGATGGATTCCCTCTTTAAACCACATAAAATAATAGCAGGGTTTTGCTGCTGCTTTAGTCAAGCCAACATACATCCCCTTCCCTCAGAAAGTATGAAAGCAGCAAATTACCCCAAATGGGCCTGGTTTTGTGCAGACAACAATGCAAGTCATAAAATCAATAATATCTCAAAAGAATTGCCCCGAGCTGAACAATGAGATACACTGGGTGAAAGCTAAGCAGGAATAATGCTCCCTTAAGGAAAGACTCATCACAAATCACAGAAGACAGAATGCAGCAAGGAAGAGTGACAACCAGAAAAGCCTGAATTTAGATTTGTGGCAACACAGACTCATATGGAGGAAAAAAAAAAAAAGAAAAAGGAAACCTTCTACTGTAAAAAAACCCCAAACAAAACCCCAAACAAGAAAACCACCAGCAAAACAAAAAACAAACAACCCCCCCCCCCAAAAAAAAACCCCAAACAAACGAACAAACAAAACCCAAATAAAAAAGGAAGACTTTCTAAGTGTACTTTGATGGGAACATTTCCATGTTCAAAAGGGTCCAGAGACCAATCTGTGAGCAAAACTCACCTTCCCACTGAAATTCCAAGTGGGAACCTGAGAAGGAATGACGTGCTTGAACACCTGCACAGCTCCAGGACTAAATCAGTTCAGCTCTTCAGGGGAAAGGAAGTTCAGAAAGGAAATACAATGGGAACAGGCACAGAACTCAGGTCAGTGATTTTTAGTTCCTCAGTCTTATCTTTCATTTCCGAATATCCCTGCAAGACCACGTGTATATTCTTCTACTCTGAATGTATCACTGAACCCGGCAGCATTTGTCATTTCCCAGATCCCAGTAACTCCATTCCCTCCTGCTTCCTAAGCTAATCCTGAGTGACAGCATGTAGATCTAATGCTTTAAAAGCATTATTTTAAAGCCAAATGTGCTCTGTCAGGAACCGCAGCAAACCTGGAAGCAGCAGGTCAGTCCATGCTGTTCTGCAGAGCTCACGCCGGGAATTCAGTGGTGTGGTTCCCCATCTGTTGGCAGGAGCAAGGAGTAACACCGGAGCTCCTCAGGAAAACAGATTCGGATTCAGATGGAGTCAAGGGCACCGTTCCGTGTTCCTTAGAGATGTCAAGCCCTGATTTTTTCACAACCTGGGGAAAAGAGCTGCTCTCCACGTGGGAAACATCCCTGCCATGCTCGGTGGAGAGGTTTTACAGAAACATGGACTTGTATAAAATCCATGAGTATAGATTTCATGGATCAGGAAGGCGAATGCACAGGAAACAACACTTTGAAGAGCTGGAGTAGGAAAAATCTCCACACCTCCATGTCCTTACCGTGAAATTTGCATTAGGATTTCTGCATGTCTGTAAGCACAAGAGGGTCCCTTATGCAGGGAACAACGAGGCACGCTCCAAGTCACTGCTCCGTCTTTGTGGAATTGTCTGCTGAGCTGCACTGACCCCAGCTATGGTAATTAACGATTCAGTTGGAAAGGAGCCTGATTTAAAGCTGAGCTCTTTCCAGCAAGTGTCAAACATGAGGCAGGAAAGTATCTGGGCAGAGAAAAGCTCCCTGGAGAAACCTGTACACAAACACACGAGTCTCCTGCTAATCTTAGAAGAACTTCTGAGGTTCTGGCACAACATGAAACCACCTCTTTTGTTGATGTAGTGAACAATCTTCCATCTGAAATCACATCGCTGTGTGAGCAGGCACGAAGGCACAGGTATCCCTCTGCCCTGAGGGTTATCTCTGGAGCTGTGGCTGCTATTGATTTGTTGGTTCCTTCTCTTTTAGATATCGATGTCAGGAAATTGAAACTTGCAAAAGATCTAGGCTCAGCCTTCTTGACACTGAAACAGAGCTTTAGCCTAGGAAGACCTCTAATCTATCAATTTTGCCTGAAAGTTTTTAATTTAAATGGGGGAGGAAAAAGAGGAAGAGAAGGAGCAGTGCAACAGAAAGAAGTGTATTTTTGACTAGGGCATGTTGCTGTTTTGGGGTGAAGGGGCCCGAGTGAAAGATGAGACTAAGAAATAAAGGAGAGGATGGAGGAGAAAAGTCCCGAAGCAGAATTGGAAATACCTGCTGGGACTGACCAAGACCAGGGTCTGAGAGAGGCAGCGGTAGATAATCCTCCTCATGGCCCCAGCATATGGAACAGCTGCTGTTTCCCTCAGACATGGACCTGTACTACATAAGTGTAAAACTAATATTTGGGCTGGGCCATTAATCACTGTTAAGGGGCCCTTTTATCTCCAGTAAGCTCCTTCCTGACAGTGTGTCCCACAAACCAGGCTTTGCATGCAGCAGCCTTGTGAATGCTGAAGTCAGAGCCAAATGTTCAGCCCTGGACAGGAATTAACGTCCTGCACAGAATGGGAATTGTCAAAGGCACAAGTAACCTCCGCTGCTTTGTTAAGCCAAAATGTTCCTGATTTTAATTAACTTTGGTTTTATTCTGGTGTGAGAAATTTGAGGCAGGCAGTAAAACAGAAAAGTGCTGAAAGACACAGCTCTGGAACTCAGCATCACATTTTTGGTCTAGGAAAACCAAGTCTGTTTGAACAAGACTTTTCTGGCAGAGGAAAATCGAGTATTGTTGGTGCTGAAAAAGAAACCAGGTGATCTCTCCAACACCTGCCAGTCCAAAACAAAGATCACTTTTAGTACAGAGCAGCAACCCATCATCACTTTAAGAGATTTTTTTCCTTTTTTAAATATTTAATCAGATTGGTAACCATATCTGTGTTTCACTTGCCCTAAATTGCATTATTTGTGAACAAATGTGCATATGGCAGAACAGCACTACTGTCACCCCTAAATATGACTGCTTTATCTGTTAATTAATTTACCTGTTAATTAATGAGCAAAACCATCGCTTAACAATATCACTCCTGAGCATCCCTCAACTCTCCAGTCTTTCCTCCACAGGATTTGGGAACCAGGAGTCCATTCTGAGCTTAAAAGGCCAAAATGTTAAAGTCCCGTATTGGGATACAAGAATGGCCTGCAGGCAGCCTCAACTTTGATAAGTTACAGCTGTGTCCCTGAGAAGAAAGAAAAACAAGTTGGAATGCAGGTGTGTGTTGATTTCTGTAACAAGAAGCATGTGAGTGACATAAGAGAAAGGTATAAAAGGTTGTGCTGTAGGATAATGAAGGGCTGATGCCTGCCATCGTCTCCTGCGTCAGTCTTTTGGCCTCCAACAGTCCCGCAGCCCTTCCAAAGCGCTCTGTAATGCTGTACAGTCCAGTGAATAAGGAGGGATAAGGCAATCCTGTCACTTAGAACAACACCGGGATGGAGGTCCCAGCTATCACCAGAGCTTCGCCGCATCCTTCCCCCGGGCTGGCGCTGCAGCAGGGACCTCCGGAGCACCCTGGACCCGCACCTCGGCACCTCCCGTGCGTGCCAGAACCCCCGGCCCCGCACGGCAGCATCTCCCGCGGGTGCCAACAGTCGCCGGAGGGTCCCGCCGCCCCCGAGCCCGGCCGGGGAGGCGGCGGCGGGAGCGGCCGCGCTGGGCCGGGGCCGGCCTGGGCGGCCCCTCCCCTGCTCCTCGCCCGGAGAACCGGGGGAACCTGTCCGGCCGGTCTGGCGGCGGCTCCTAGGGAGCCGGGGCGGGCGCGGGGCCGGCGGGGCTCGGGAAGCGCTGAGCGAGCGAGCGGGGATCCGCGGGCACAGGTGTGGCCGGGGGGCTCCCGCCCAGCGGCGGCCGCGGGGCAGGGGCTGCCGGAGAGGGGCCGTGGGGCAGGGGCTGCCGGAGAGGGGCCGCGGGGCATCCATCACCACCGGGCTCGTCCAGCGCCACCTCCGCGGGTGCCGCGCTCGGTGGGGGTCGGGGCAGGGCTGTGTCCCGGCCCGCCCCGCCGCACAGGAGGGGCCGGAGCTGACCCCGGGCGCACCCGGAACGCCTTCCCTTCCTTTCTCTTTCCTTCCCAGAACATCACCTGCTCGGAGCGGGGACCCCGACGCGTTGTTTTGGGGGGTTTAAAACCCGGCAGGACTGCGCGCCCGGCAGCGCCGACCCGAGCCCCGCGGGAATCAGCGTCCCCCTCGCTCCCACCCGCGGGATGTGCGGCCGGCGATCCTCGAACTCAGCGCAGAGTCTCTCCAGCCTGGAAGTTTAAGGAAAGCGCAGGTTTTGCTGGGAGGTGGGTAAGGCGTGGGGAGCCAGCGCAGCTCGGCTGTCTCCGGTCTCCCCGAGCCCCCGGGCACTGACTCGCTCTCGTGGCCTTGGGCTGGTTGCCCTGCTCCCCGTTTTCCCACCCCCCCCAATATCTATCCATGATGAAAACAGCCTTCAGGGCTGAGGGGTGATTACTCATTAGTCAGTGTTTATAGAGCCATCAGAGCAGCAATAGGTTTCTGCATTAAGTAACAGTAATTCTGCAACAGAAAATACTGCAAAAGTTACTTGTGAGGTCAGTGACTTGCTTGGAAAACAAACAAACAAATCGGTGTCTTGGTCCTGTTAGCTCGTGCTTCGTGCCTATAGCTTAAATAGCATCTCTTCCTTGGAGTCGGGATGGAGCTGTGCTAAATGGAGCAGCTAATGGAGCATTTCACCGCTGGCTCGGGTGTCAGCAGGAGCGGTCTGAAACCGAAGAGGCCAAACTGCACAGGGAGCTGTGGCAGGGAATGGTGCTGGTAATGAGTAACAGCGCATGGTGTTTGGTCTCCGGGGTCCGGGGTGTCTGGGTGCAAGGCTGTGAAGAACTGCCACTGGGACTTGGGGTGGTCACCTGGCCCTTGAGCAGTCCCCACCCGTGTGGCTGCTGCTGGAGTCCCTGGATGTAACTCCCTGTAAGTGTCTGTGCTGGCCCAGGCTTGCTCACAGTTTTCTGTTTGCTTGTGGGTTTTGATTTGTCTTTCTCCTCGAAGCCTGGTTTAGAAGTCGAGTAGTATTTGGCCATTTTGAAGTTTTCCTTGTCAGCTTCTGCACTGGTGTTCACCTTAGAGTGTGGTTACTTTCGTAAGGTATCCAGGCCTGTGTTTGTCTCTGTGTTAACTTGTAGGTATCATAGAGATTATTTTTGGTAACCTCTAAACTGTTCTCACTTAATTCTGCCACGTAAGACAGCGTGTGAATGTTCTGGACCTTTGCTTTGGAGTTTGGGATGGTGAAGTCCAAAAGCCACTTGCACTGAAGCTATTTAAAAATGAGCTGCAGTTTATTTCCCTGCACTGTTGTCGGTGTGTCTGTTGTTTGAGGGCAGAGTAATGACATCGGCCTGAGTGTGAAGCGTTGCTTGCTCTTAAACGTGGGAAGGGGGTTGGTTGGTGGTGTTTCAGATCTGAGGGGTTTTAATGTTCTTCCTCGGCGTGGGCTTTGTCAGGCCTCTGTTAAATGAGATGCTTTGTGCAGCTGTAATTGCATGCAGGACGTTGGCCAGGAGCTTCTGAAACCCAACCCTGGCTCTGTCAGTGACTTACCCAATGGCCTTGAACAAATCACTTAACCTCTCTGTTTCTGTGCTTGTCAGGGTGAAGGGCATGATTCTCATTCAAGACTGATTCTCTGAGCCCTGCTCGGCAGGTGCCGAGCTCTGTGACAGCGCTGCTTTTTGGCAAGCTTACACAATCCCTCTGGAACGTGTGCTGGGTTTTCCCCAAGTGTTCTGATATAAACTTGAAATATGTTTTTCATTTGACAATTTGACAGTTGATAGGAAAGATGTGCTCTAATGCCTTTACAAACAGGGTATGGGTGTTAATGTCTGAAATGTCTCTACCAGGCTCAAGCCACAAGTTTGTTACAGAGCCCAAATGGTTCGACTCCTGAACCTTAGGGTAGTAGGACAAATGGGTCCACGCAAAGTCTATTGCAGAACCCAGAGAGGCTGAACTGAACTTTGGGGTAAAATGACAGGTTCAAGGGGGATATGGGATAAGCGGTTTGGGAAGGCTGCACCTTCCCGGTACTTCAGCCGAAGGGGAAAGGAAGAGGGCAGCATGCAGCCAGGAGTTTGGGATAAAAGGAAGCTGCACCCTGCAAAACCTCGAGAGAGAAACCCCACAGGGATGTGCCCCAGAGGACTCTCTCCCTTTATTTGAATAAAGTTATGGGACTCCTCTATCTCCTTGTTGGACGCTGGCTTTTCACAGGGTGATTTTTCCTCACAATGGGTAATTTCAGCAAGTTCATGGGTGCTCTTGGGTACAAAATGCTGTACAATGATGCACAGGGAGATGTAGAACAAAGCATTAAAAGAAAAAAGGGGGTGTAAGCAGTGTAAGGAAAACAGGAAACAAATCAAGGAAAGAACCATTTGCTGAAGTGATTTTGTCCCTGAGAGGAGGGAGAGGAGCAGCATGGAAGAGTCTGGAGAACTAAGCAGAAATCTCTCTTTTTCTTAACAAATTTTGCAAGATAAATTAATGTCACCATTTTTCTAAAGAATATTTTTTTGTTGTTGCAGGCATACAAGGTGGAAGTCAGCCAGTAAACCATTTTCTACATTGTTTCATTGCAGATGGAGCCTGATTCGAAGCTGAACACAGGGGATTCTCCATGAGCAGCCAGTGCTAGCATCTGTGATGCAGTCTGGGCTTCAGTCACACACTCCATTGGATAAAGGTCAGTTTTGGAGAATGGCTTCAGAGTCCACTGTAGATGCTGCCAGAAAAGGTGTATTCATGAAATCTCCAACCTTTGTAGCAGGAAGTAACCTTTATTTTGTCTAGTTAAAAATATCTGCTTGTTTTGATGGTGAGGGTGATAGCTAGGGAAAAAAACTCTCTATAAAGTTCCAAAAGTCTTCTGCTCCAAACAATGCAGTTTAAGTGTGCATAAAAATAATTCTTTTTTCCTCTACTAACCTCAAGATAGGCTGCTGTTACCTTGAGAGCAAGGTAACACCCTCTAAAAGGCAGGTTGAAACCCCTTCAGAGCGTGCTGGAACCTGCAGCTTGAGCAAAGGTTACCAGCCCCCTTATCTTCTGCAAAGATAGCTTGACTTGCCTTGGACTTTAAATGATGGAACTCTGCAGGTCTGTTAATGAGAAATCCTAGGGCTGATAATAGGGAAAATGATGATTTTGTTTCTGCAATGGCCCATCTTCAACCATTTTTGCGTAGCCTCAGGCAGCTGGGCCTGTAGGGTGTGGGTCTCTCTTTCTCGAGGTGATTTTCTGTTAAATTCTTGGTGTCTAGTTAATCTCTTCCTTGTGTCAAATCCTGTTGGCTCATCAGGATAAATTAATTATATTGGAATGTCCTTCATGCTTATTGTCATACAAGTTTTAATGAGTAGCTACACTGAGGAGTACACAATAGCCTCTGCTTTTTATTTTTATTTTTTTCCCCAAGATGGGACTTGAACATTTGTCAGCAGCACAAAACTGTACTCTCTCTCCTCTCTCTGGAGGGTTTCAGGGTGTTGGTGTCTCAGCTTGCTTGAATGGGTCTGCAGTGTATTCAGGGCAGGAACAGTCACCTCCCTGCAGCCAGGTTTGGCAAGAGCAGCTTTTTATAGTAAGATTTTCAGAGCTTGGTGGTGCCAGAGTGTTACGGTTTTACCGTGGTGTTTGCCTCCTGATGGTGCAGGTAATCGGGGTCATTATGGCATCGGAGGAGGGGCTGGGGTGGTTCCTTGCAAGGGAAAGATCTGTGGGTGTTGCAAGATTGGCTGTGCACAGTAGCAATTAAAAAGTCTCTTGGAGCTGGAATTAGTCTTTAATCCTCAGAGTTTGTACAGCCTCCAGAGCAGTTGTAGGTGCCTGTGTTCAGGTACTATTGTGAGTCAAATAGATACCCTTTGTATGTAAAAGTGGTGTGTGTCAAAGGTGTGTAAAATGAGGGGCTGGGTGCACGGCAGCACTCGATGGTGCAGCCAGGCTGACTCACCTGGGACCTGTCACTTGCAGAACAGGATCCCCAAGGATTTCTCACATTGCAGGGAGAGCTGGAATCTTTGGTGGTTCTGTTGTGCGGAGATCTCGGGTATGACACGTTGTGGTGTCCTGGGTTGTGTGGGTGCAAGACTTGCCCATGAGCGTTTTATCTGCAGCTGTACTGGAATCACTCCAGTTTTAACCTTTTAGGGGTGATTCTGAGTCACCTCATGTTAGGCACAGTTCCAGTGGGAACTGTTTCCAGGGTCACAGTGCAGGGAAGGTGTGTAGGGTCAGGAGCTGGGTTTGATTACCTTTCGCTCTGGAGCCTCAGCTGGTTCAAAGTACTGGCACTGAGCTCCTGAGCTCGCCTTTCTCTGAGGCATTCCAGGAGCTGGGCTTTACCTTTCTTAGGGTACATGTGACAGCCAGAGTGTTTCAGAACAAATGACTGAGGGAAATTATCCCCTTTAAGATACAATTTTTGGGTGTTCAGTTACTGTAAAGCAGTCATTCAAGGAAGTGACTGGAGCTGTTGTGTGTAAAATAGCTCTACAAACTCATCAGCTTTAAGCATGTAATTTGCATGGCAATCTACCTGAAACTCCATAGTGTTTGGAGTGAAGGTTATTTCCTTGGCCCATTTGTGCTGATTCGTGCTATTTTAACTGCTGTTTTCTTTTCCTCTCAAAATGCCATAAAGATTAGCTGGAAGGTATGAATTGTTCAGAAGGCCCTTCTATCTGCCTGTCCAAGGGCTTGTTACCCGTAGCATTTCATATCTGCTTTGAGTAATCAGTGATCCAACCTCATCTACTGGAGGCAAATCCAGTTTATGATTTGCCTGTTTCCCTGTAGCAGCTCTGGTTCCAGGGAGATGAGTTGCTGAATACATTTTTAATGAAGGCTGATACTCTGCGAAAGCCTTTGGCTGGGATCCCTGAGGGGAGAGCAGAAACACAGCTCTGGGGGGTTAAAAATAACTGTAGGAGCATTAACTGGTACCAGTTGGGTCATTATCAGGCTGGAGGGTGTATCATGACCCGAGAGTGGATCCTGGGCTGTCTTTGCAATTCCAAGCTTCAGGTCTCAAGTGCTGTTAGAGCCGTCCCTTAAACCTGTGCCCACAGATGAAGAATCATTCTGAAACCTCTCAGGGTATAAGCTGGGGTATGGACTTGAGCCCCTTGAATACAGGTGTCTGCTCTGGTGGATCCATCCAAGTGCTCTGTGGGCTCTGATTTCTCCTTTGGGTGCTGGGGTTGCAGCCCTGAGAGCGTCCGCTCTGTTGCTGTTCCCTACCAGGCTGTCTTTGTCCATGTTCCCGTTTTGGCTCTGACTCTCCGTTACTGGCGAGGTGAGCACTGTGGGACAGCTGAAGATGGCAGAATAATTACTGCTGTCTCTTAGGGAAAATGTAATTGGGGTGATCATGCATCTGCCAGCAGGTCCTTGTGGGAACCCCACCCCAGAGGCTGATGTCAGATGTGGCTTTCTAGTGCAGTTTTGGCAGTTTGTATTCAGCCCTCCCCTAAGCAGGTTTTGTTTGGCAATGCTGGGTGCTTCTCCAGTAACACGTAGTAAAGAAATAAATCTTACATGTCTGAGGATCAGGCTTTGAGCTTAAGTACTTTTTTAATGCCAAGTTAAATCTTGCTGTAGCTTTTTTGTCCTATTTTGTCCTATTTTAACTCCAGAGACCTGAAACAATTCATAAGGGTCTCTCTGAGGTTTTTTTTACTGTTTGAGCTTTATGATTCTTGCTTAAAATACTGATGTCGTAGTGTTCTGAAAGAACAGTGCGTGGCCAGGTTTGAGCAGCTGTTGAGCTTGGCACTGCCAGAGTGTGTGAAGTTGTGCAGAATATGGTGCCAAGGACAGGAACATGCAGGGTGCGAGCTGTGCACAGGCTGTGGTGGCCAGCAGGTGTGTAATGGTGAGGCTTGTTGTGCTTCACAGCATAGGTCTTTATATCCATAATAAACACAAATAACAGCTTTAGTGGCATTTTAATCCTTTTGCTATACACGTCCCTCGTTCCAGATGGATTCGTTAACTTTCGGGGCACTTTGAGTGATGATCTGATTTTCAGGAAACCACCCCAGATTCTTGCAGTAGTGTCATGTGCAGTGACTCTCCAGAGAAGAATTTAGAGTAAGATTGGTTTTGGTTGTTGTTTACTGCCTTGAAACAAATGCAGTAAGTGGAGTTTTTACGAGGTTTAATTTATTCCAAATTATCTGGTGCTTGCCCTGAGGCAGGAGTAGACACAAAACCTGAGTGACTGAAGCATTGTGGAGTTTGCCCTTTTAGTAAATAAACTGGGTCAGGTGTACTTAAACCTGTGCTTAATACTGTTTTGATCTCCTTTACCTCCCCATATATCCATACTGCTGTTGGATCAGCAGGATTTCCCAAGTTAGGAGGCAGAGCTGGGAGCTGGGCATTGCTCCCCACCTGCCCAGGCAGTGTGAGCTGATGCTTCCTCTAGACTGAAGTGATTAATGTAAGGTTTTCTGATCTGAAACTGATGTGAAGCAGTGTGAAACCCCTATTGTCAAGTCAGGAACCACAAAATGAGGACCATGCAGCCAAGAACCAGCTTTTTAAAGTGTTCTCTGAGGATTTTATCAAGCACTGTTTAACGACTGTGTTGTTCTATCTCAGGCCTTCCATGAACTGTTTCCACAGTCCTCAGAATAGTGACCACATCAAAAATCAATAGTGGCCTCCTCTCTTCTGGCCATGTTTGTTCCACTTTAGTTCCTGCTGTGTGCTTCCTGCATCCAGGTGCTGCTGGGTGTGTGCTCCCCTCTCTTACCTGCTGCCTCAGGATTAGTTGGCATCTCTCCTGCTCCGTGGTCTCAGTTCCTCCCATCTCTCCTTTCACATTGTGATCACTCCCCACCTTCTGAACTTCTGACACGGCTCTGCCATCCCAGCCCTTTTCTTCCAGACTCAGTGTCAAGAAACTTAACTCTAAACCAATTTGTCAGTCTGTCACTTGAGGGCTCCTTTTCCCTGGGTCCCACAGCAGCTCTCATCTCTCTCCCGACTGTGGGAGCTTTTCTGCAGGCTCCCGGCCAGCCCCGGGCACCATTCCATTGCCTCCTGCAGAATGCTAATGGTGTGCCCACAGCACACAGCACTTGTGCTGCTTGTAGGGTAACACTTAATGAGATCTCCTCTCTTAACGAGGTTTTCTAGTTGGTAGTTTAGTTCTTTGAGGGGGGAAAGTGACGACAGTTAATTTAACCTTACCCCAGCAGATCACTTCGCTGGTGTCAGTTCCCAGTGCATTCCCAGTCAGCATCGCAGGCTGCTGCTGGTGGCATTGTAGGAATTGCCATGTAGCCACATATCTGTAATGCAAAACAAAAGCAGCATGTTTTTGATATCTCATCTAATCCTTTGCATGACTAATTAGTTCATTAATCATTAAGCAGTTAATCAGTAAAGATTAATAGACTAATAGCTGAATCTCTGTGTGCCAGGGATATGAGCTTGTTTTGGTTGTTGTAGAGTGAGAGCCAGTCAAAGATCTGCTGGCATTTTGTGTTCTCGGGAATGAGTGTGTGAGGAACTTGTTCCTCCCAGCAGTCCCCACGAGAGGTGTTAGCAGGACAGAAAGACCTAAAGCACCGAAAAGAAGAGAAATAAACCAAAATATCATGGTGAGGTATTCAGGGGGCTGAGTTGGAGCTTGAGGTGTATTCCCTAACTCCAAGGCTATTTAGGAAAATGTGATCTGTCACAGAAGTCTCAGGTTCCACACCTCTGTTAGTGACCAGCTGTCATACTCCTGGCTAATTCCATCAGGGAGAAGCCTCCAGCTTGGGTGGGTGTTGGGAGAAGTTGTGTGGATTCCTGTAAACTCAGCCTGGCGGGTTTGGTGTATTTGGTGGGCTGTCAGTCTGTGCTGGGCAGGCCCTGCAGCGCTGCGGCTCGGGAGTGGGGCCTGCCTTGGGCTCCCTGCCAGCAGCCTGTCACTGGAGTAGCACAGTCAGTGCTCGTGGAATATTTATCTTGCTCTTATAGGGGATATTAGGGAGGGAAGACGATTCAGCTTTGCAAAACCAGAAGCTGAGGGGGATGTCAGCAGGTTTGGTGCTGGCCCTGCTGGTTGCTGATTTTGTTAGCAAAGGCAACGCCGCGGTGGTGAGGCAGCTCGAGGGGCAAGCTGGGAAGCTGATGTATGGTTCAGGATTCAGATCACACCCAGCGATGGCTGGAGACATCCAGAGTCGAGGCGCAGCTGAAGGGCACGTGGGCATGGCCACAGCTCAGCTGGAGACCACCCCTCATCTGATACAGCTCAGGGCTGAGCCAAAGTGCGTTCCATGGTGTCCTCGGGTGCTTGGACACCAAGATGTGGGATCTTGCAGTGACAAACACTGATGTTCAGCCCATGGGAAGAGAGAGGAAGCGAGGCTGGTTTGGGTGAGGCTGGGCAGGCCGGGATGGAGGACCAGCTGTGTGACCCGAACCCTGGGTGCCTGACCTGGCGCTCGGTGCCCGGTTCTGTGTCTCACTTGGCCAAGCAGGGCTCCGGCTCCCGTGGCTCCTCAGGGCATGCTGTAATGGCCACCAGGAGGCACGTGTTTGTGGGCTCCCCAATTCCTGCGTCCTGTGTCGGGAGCACAGGGTGTTCCTGGGGCTGCAGTGTGTAATTACACATAGCAGAACAATAATGAAGGGCTGGCTGGGACAAGAACTGCCCTCTGACTCTGGTCTGTGCTGGAAAACCAAGCCCGTGCCCTGTGCTGTTCTGGGCAAACTGGTTTCAGATGTGGGGTTTGGTGACCAGCACCAGCAGAGTAAAATTAGAGATATGGTTTCCAGCGCTTGCTACGTGAGCTCTTTTCCCTAACTTGTCCAAAATGCTGGCAGGGTGCTAGCAGCATGATCTCGGAAAGGGATTCAGAGACCACCTTCGACGAGGATTCCCAGCCCAACGATGAGGTGGTGCCTTACAGTGATGATGAAACAGAGGATGAGTTGGACGGTCGGCAGCCTGGGGCTGAACTGGGACCGAACCAAACCAGCAGGGACGCCGAGGAGAGCCGAGATCCCGGGAAAAAAGGTAACATCATGAACTTGATTTGGGGTGTACACGATCCTGGATGCAGAGGCTGAGCTTCAGGGACCGACTGGATTTGTCAGGTAGGGTTTGGAATGGCTTATCTGACTCTGGAGGAGTAATTGATGGCAATTCAGTTTAACAAATGTGAGAACGAAACTCAGCTTCATTCCAACCTGCAGCCCAGTTCTGTGCCACTGCTCCTTGCGTAAAGATAATGAGTTGCATGGTGACCTCCTCTTAATTAAGGCAGGCCCTGGATGTACATGGCCTGTGGTCTGGGAACTGTTCAGACAGACCTTCAGGTACTTGTTTTCCCAATCCTTTGGAAATGGGCTCCAGCTTAAGCATTTTGCTGTGCTCCATCAGTGTTTTCCCTGGATTTCTGCTTGTGCAGAGCAGATTTCCACCTCACTGCTCATTTTGTAGCCTCATGAGTTTCCTGAAAGGTAAAAGGTGAGTAGGAGGTGTTCAAAGGAACCAGCAGGTACAGCCTGTGGCTGCTGCCAGCATAGGAACAGCAGTGACAGGAGCCTTTCTGGCATCCCTGTTCTGAACTTCTGCCCAAGGGACATCTGTAGCTCCCCTAAATTCCCTTTTCTCAGTGCTGCAACAAGAGTATTTTCAATGTAACTAGAGTCTGTTAAATTTATACAGATTTCTTCCTGTTTGTGTGGGAGCAGTTGATCACCTCTCGTTTCACAACCACCTGTTATGTATTTTCATTTTACAAGCACCTGTCACATGTTTAAAGCTTTTTTTATGATGAAATCCTTTAAAGTTGATGAATTACCAAAGCAGCTTGCCAAATATTAGGTGTTAGTACTACAGTTTAATTTTGAGGAGCTTCCTGCAGGTTTTACCTCAGACCTGATTTGCCAGTTTACCATCAGTTTTATCAACACTGCAATGTTTTTGGAATGTGGTAAAGAGATGTTTATGTAGACTTTGTTTTCCTTCATGCCTTGTCATTTTGACAAAATTTACTAACTTTGTCAATTCATGCTTATAATCTTTTAACTCAAAACCTGGTTCTTCAAGACAAATATTTCTCTATTATATTCTGGGCTTGTAACCAAGGTGCTGGAAATGAAAGTTGTGTAGTCACAGGGAAGGTACAGATATGTCAGTCCAGAATTTGCTCTATGGTGGGTGGAAAATAAAAAGTCTTTTCACTTGGATTTGGGTTTTGAAGTGTTAGTCACAGCCGTGCCAGGCCCCATGCCTCTGCTGCCGGGAGTTTCACCCCATCCATGGGTGAAGAGGATCCCATGAAACCAGGAAGAGCACCCATTAAGGACAATCACTATGGGCTGGAGGAGAGGGGGAGATACTTGGCCGATGAGTCAGGAAAGCTGCATTTCAAAATCCTGCCTTCATCATCTTTCCCAGGCAGGCAGAGTTCCCGGGAGCTGGCTTCGGAACCTGGGGAATGTGTTCCCTGGATGTGGGCAGAGCCCAAGTTCGGCTGTGGGTAGCAGGGTGTCTGTGCTGCAGGCTTGAGGGAGTGGGAGCTGAAGGATCTGGAGGGGAAAGGGATGGCCCGTGAAAGAGTGGGCACAGAAAATTACTTGATGGGTGCAATTCCTGTTCCTGAGTTTTCTCACAATCAAACAAAACTGGTGGCTGAAGAAATAAAATGAGCACTTCAGATTTGTACTTTCTTTATGGGTGTGAATGAAAACCATGGCACAGTGTGGTTAAATCAAATAAAAAGGTGAACTGACCTCTTCATTTCCAGAAAGACACCCAGGTTGGAGTGCTCAACGCTTCACAGGTGTCACAGAAGCAAACCAAAAGAGGGGAGAGAAGGGAATTCAGCGTGAATAAATGTTACTCTGCAGGTTTCCCCCACAACTTTCAAACGTTAAGCAACACTTCTTCCTACCTCTGAATATACTTGAATTGCTAATAAGGGCAAACAGCCTGGAAATATCTTGAAAAGCTTTTTTTAAGGATATGTACTATAAAGCAGGTTACCAGCCTTGCTTCAGCCGAATGTACCTTTAAAAGATGGATTTGAGAGAAAACCTGGAAGTGGCAGATTTGTTCCCTCATGTTTATAACAATTTTTGACTCCTTTTGTCCCTTCCAGACTGCAGCTGGCAAGTTAAAGCAAATGATCAGCGCTTCTACGACCAGCCTGCCTTCAAGAGAACAATCTTCCTGTGCCTCAAGAAAAGCAAATATGCGGTAAATTGTCTTATCCCAATGAGGTGCTAATTGTCGGGTGAATGCTTCCTTAATCCCGGTAAGATCTTTGGAACGGCTGGTGAGTGGTGTAAAAGCCACCGTTCACAATTCCTCAGTGTTTCCAGCAGAGGTGGAGGGGGAAGAATAACTGGGTTGGGGTTTTGGAATGGAAAATCAAGGTATCAAGAGATATATTTGAGGTGAGATGGAGAATTAGGAGCTTAAAAATACGCACTGTACATTAGTGTTGGAAGGAGAAGCTCTGCTGTGTGACTGATGTTTGGGTTTCTTCCACAGGGAAACGAAATTAGGACATACAAGTACAACCCCATCACTTTTTTACCTCTGAATCTGTTTGAGCAGTTTAAGAGAGCAGCCAACTTCTATTTCCTTGTTCTTCTCATATTGCAGGTAAGCAAGATGGAGAATACTGACTGTGAAGGGAATTTGAGCTCAATAATATTTACAACACAATTCAGTGCTGTCCTGTCAGGGAATTGAGGGGCACTATCTGAACTGCTGCAGAGACCAAACCCATCATAACAGAAACCTGCAACAAATCTGGATTAGCTGGGATGAGCTATGGCAGAGTTCTGGGATGAGCAAGTTGCACAGTATTAGAATGAACTCGTTGTAGAGCTCATGAATTTCATGAGGAAAAGATGTTTCTTGAGTTCATCTCATAAATCAGGAGCGCCAACAGAATATATGAGCCAGTGCAATTGTTAAAGGGAAGCTCATTCCAAAGTAGGGTAACAGCCAAACTCTTCCCACAAAATTTTATTCGTTTTCACAACCTGATGTAAAATTCTCTCTGATGTGTTGTTTTTTTTTTCTCTAGTCAGTTCACTTTGAAATACCTCTGAATTAAGTTTGATTGATGATCCTGTACTGAACTGATTTTATTGGTCTTTTGTAGTCGATTCCCCAAATAACTACCTTGTCATGGTACACAACGCTGGTGCCCTTGCTCTTGGTGCTGGGAATAACTGCAGTCAAAGACCTGGTGGATGACATTGTAAGAACCATGTTCTGTTACTATAAGAGGCAAAACCCACCCAGTGTAGCTCACTTCTCCTGTTGTGACCCAGAGCAGGGAGTACATTCTTTGCTCTGGTTTCAGGCTCGTCACAGGATGGACAACGAGGTCAATAACAGGACATGTGATGTCATCAAGGATGGAAGGTTTGTGTGTTCCTCTCTGAGCTCTGTAAGTGATGATTG
Source organism: Oriolus oriolus (assembly GCA_013400235.1). Classification (NCBI taxonomy): domain Eukaryota; kingdom Metazoa; phylum Chordata; class Aves; order Passeriformes; family Corvidae; genus Oriolus; species Oriolus oriolus. The sequence goes on along the minus strand of VXBT01005254.1, from coordinate 55,903 downwards.
TTGCCTGTTGCTAAGCTTTGTCACAGATCTGAAGCTGTAGATGATAGGAAAGGTTCAGCTCTGTTCTCTACTGCCTACCTGAAAACCTAATTGAAGATGGAAGAGAATTGCTTAAAGGAGTAATTTAAAGTTAATCCTCTGGCACTAAATCTGTACCAAGAGCAACCTCTTTGGAGAGAAGGACGGGAATTTGTAACTAGGTGAAGTGGGAAGGGAAGAGGTAGGTTGACTTCTGAGCTGTAGACCCTCAACTAAACTGCAGTTTCCCAAAAGCAAACCCATAGCATACCAAGAGGTCATTGTTTTTCTCCTAAGGAAAATTCAGTATTGTAAGATTTATGGAGTGCATAGTGTTCTAGGTTAAAGAGTGATAATTATGAAACTATCTTGATATTAGGTTCAAAACCACGAAATGGAAAGATATTAAAGTTGGTGATGTCATTCGTCTGAAGAAAAATACTTTCATTCCTGTAAGTGCTTCAGATACATTTGTTTTATGTTTCTAGAAAGTTCTGTAGGAATCTTGACCTGGCTTTATTTGATGTCTATTTACTTGTTTTCTAGGCTGATATTTTGCTGCTGTCCAGCTCAGAACCAAACAGCCTGTGCTACGTGGAGACAGCTGAACTGGATGGGTAAGGTTCTACTTAAGGATGTCCTGGAGTTAATTTGGGCTGAGTAGGAGAAGAGCAACGATTGTGTACGTCAGAGCCTGCTTGTTAAGCCACACCTGGGGAACTGTATCCAGCTGCTGATTCCTGCAGTTCAAGAATCATTGAAAATTGTCCACTGGAGTGCTACAGACACATCACAGCTGTTGGAGAATATGACATAGAAGAAAGGGGGAAGAACATGAATTTATTTTTTACTTTAATATAGGTTGTCCAGGGAAGTAGTGGTACCTTAAGTTCATTGCGTTTAAACTTCTCTCCTGTAACCATGGTTTTAATAAAATCACCTTTTTTATCCGTTCTTCTTAGAGAGACTAACTTAAAATTCAAAATGGCCCTAGAGGTGACACACAGACACCTTCAGGAAGAGAGTGCCCTGGCAGACTTTGATGGTTGGTACAGTTCTACACCTAACACTATTAAAACGTAGCTCAAATAGTTTTCAAGTCAATGAAAGTAAAGTAAAGCTACTTCTATAGTGGGTACAAATCAATACATTTGGATTTAACTTGTGTATTAAACACATTCTCCTTCAAATTTTCTAGGTCTGGTTGAATGTGAAGAACCCAATAACCGGCTGGATAAGTTTACAGGAACGTTATCCTGGAGAAACTCAAATTATTCCCTGGATGCTGATAAGATTTTGTTGCGTGGCTGTAAGATCAGGAATACGGACTTCTGCCATGGAATGGTCATATTTGCAGGTGTGTAATATTTCCGCAGTAAAAGCACACCTGTAGAGTGAAAAAGAATCTTCATCCTATAGACATCAACTGTATTTCACGTCCCAGTTTGATAAAACTGTAGTACTGACATGTGTTTGCTTGTTCTATATTTCCCTTTTTAAAATTTTTCACTGTTTGTTTTTAGGTGCTGACACAAAAATAATGAAAAATAGCGGAAAGACAAGATTTAAAAGGACAAAGATTGACTCCCTTATGAACTACATGGTTTATACTGTAAGCCTTTTTGTTTAAAATTCTCATTTTAAGTGAATAGTGAATGCAAAGTTAGGCAGCTTCTTCCTGTGTGTGTGTAATAAATATGTTTTGACTTGTTCTGGCCTGCTGAGCTGGGATGGAATAGGAGGAAATTTAAAAGGTGCCTTTGTGGGAAAGGTTTGCTCCATTTCTCCTCACAAATACCTGTCATATTCCATTTGGAACACGGGGATTTGGAATTTAAGTCGAGCAAATGTTTCTGAAGTGTGAGAGGCCTCTCTGTGCCCTGTAGATCATCGTGGTCCTTATCCTGCTGTCGGCTGGGCTGGCCATTGGACACACCTACTGGGAGCAGCAGATTGGCAACTCCTCCTGGTACCTCTATGATGCACAGGACTTAAGCCCTGCCTACCGGGGCTTCCTCAACTTCTGGGGGTACATCATTGTCCTCAACACCATGGTTCCCATTTCCCTCTATGTGAGGTAGGGCAATACCTGAGGAGGTGTCATCATGTGGAAATGGGAGCTGCAGCTGGGAGTGAGAATATTCCTTCTCTTTTATTTAGTGTGGAAGTGATTCGCTTTGGCCAAAGCTATTTCATCAACTGGGACCTGCAGATGTACTACCCCGAGAAGGACACGGCTGCCAAGGCCAGGACCACCACGCTGAACGAGCAGCTGGGGCAGATCCAGTACATCTTCTCTGACAAGACTGGAACCCTTACACAGAACATCATGACCTTTAAAAAGTGTTGCATAAATGGGCAAAGATACGGTAAATCTGTGCAAAGGAGGAGGAGGAATTTTAATGCCTGTTGGAGATCAGGCGCGTACAAGTTCTCTTAGTTCCAACTGAACTTCCACAATTTAGACCTGGCACTGGGTAAAGCATAGGATTGAATTGTTGGGGTTTTCCCGCTTACAAAGTGGAAATTGGAGAACTTTATTGGGAACTTCCCAGCTTTCAGAAAAATTGAAAATCGGTAATCTGCACAATTTTTTGTGCAAATTTACTTTTCCTTTCGCTAGAAATGCTTTGGGGACGAAGTCTAGAAACAGACAAGGAAATTTTAGTAAGAGCAGCAGTTTGTCCTCTTCCTTTCCTTCCAGTCCCGGGGCAATACATGTTCTAGATATGTTTTACTTTGTGGTGAGTTGTAAAAGCTTTGTTGTGCCTGGTCCCCCTGACTGTGGGGGCTTGCCTTGCAGGAGACTGCCGGGATGCAGCGGGCCAGCTCCAGAGCCACCCAGAGGTAGGTTCACCTGAGCCGCCGCTGTATCCCAGTCTGTGGAATGGGAACGCTCCCTCACCAAAGCATGGAGAGATACAGGTGGGCACAAAGCAACGGCACCTGTGGTAACTCAAACTCTCTTGCCCTGTTTTCTAAGCAGCAAGTTGATTTCAGCTGGAATGTGTACGCAGATGGAAAGTTCTTGTTTTATGATCACTATCTGATAGAGCAAATAAAGTCTGGAAAGGAGCCAGAAATCCAGAAGTTCTTTTTTCTGCTTGCTATTTGTCACACAGTCATGGCAGACACTTCTGATGGTGAGTATTGTTTTCCCTGTGTAGCGGGAAACAATCGTTCAAATCCAGTTCCACAAGGGAGAGATCCACAACTAGTGCTGGTCTCATAAGGGAGGAGTGTTAGGCTGCCCTTTTAAATGAAATAAAACTAAATGTAGAGGTGATCAGCTATTGAATTTGTGGCTATGAAATATACGGTTGGAAGATTAGATTAAAACATGGAATATTAATATTGCTTTACTCCTATCTTTGTGAAATCTCCATGAAACCAGCAGTGTCCTGTCCTTTCTTGCTCCTTATGTTTTTGGGGTTGTTTCCACTCGTCGTATTGGTGTCTCTGGCCGTGGATTTGTCTTTTGGAGCTTCTTTTGAAAATGTTTAAATGACTGGATTGAAGAATTTAGATATTGAGGCAGAAAACATGGAGGTTTTGCTTTAATACATGGAGGGAAGCAGGCTGAGGACTGATCCTGTTTGGGAAGTACCTGTAACAGAATGGGGGGGTCCCTGGTCTCTGTGTGCTCTGCTGTCGGGTGCTGCGGCAGTGTCCAGCTGCATCCTCAGGTGTATCCTGGCTGCAATCCTACAGGTCAGCTCAATTACCAGGCAGCTTCCCCGGACGAGGGGGCACTGGTGACGGCCGCCCGGAACTTCGGGTACGTTTTCCTCTCCCGAACACAGAACACCATCACGATAAGTGAGATGGGGGTCGAGAGGACCTACGACGTCCTGGCCATCCTGGATTTCAACAGCGACAGGAAGCGGATGTCTGTCATTGGTAAGCTGATTGCCACCAGCCTGCATGGAGAAGGTCACTTGTATTTCAGGGGTGAAAAGGGATGTGCAGGGGAAGCTGGGGTCAAGAATTAACAGCTGTGTGGCAGTCCTGGGATGCGTTTGAGTCCACTGAAGAAGAAACGCCACCTTGTACTTTTGGTACTTAGCGGTAGGCTGAAAAATCCAATCTGAAATTATTCCTTTATGTAAGTGTGCCACCTCTGCTGTTTCCCTCCGCAGTAAGAGAGTCTGGTGGCAATATCAGGCTGTATTGCAAAGGGGCTGATACGGTGATTTATGAGCGGCTGCACCCCAGGAATCCAAAGAGAGAAGCCACAGAAGAGGCACTCGATGTATGTTTGTATTTTGTATGCTGTTTTTAAAACAAAAATGGTTTCTTTCTGACAATAGTGTTATTGATTTCCTAAGCTATTAATACAAATGAAAACCTGCAGTTGGTTCTGAAAGTTGGACTTGTTCTGTCAAACTTGTCAAATTTGTTCTTACCCTCATGTTTGGATTGCAAATGAAGAGTTTTCTTTTGTGGATATATGTGATTTTAATTATTTTTCAGGTCTTTGCAAATGAAACTCTCAGGACACTCTGCCTGTGCTATAGAGACATAAGCCAGGATGAATTTGAAGTGTGGAATAAAAAGTTTGTGGAGGCCAGTTTAGCTACAAGTCACCGAGATGAAGCTCTGGACAAAGTGTATGAGGAAATAGAAAAAAACTTGATTGTAAGGAGCTGTACATTTCAATTCTTATATTAAAAGAAACATATTTCAATGCTACTAACCACCTGTATTTCAAATCCCTTCCAGCTGCTTGGTGCAACAGCTATTGAAGACAAACTACAGGATGGAGTTCCAGAAACTATTTCCAGACTCTCCAAAGCGGACATTAAAATCTGGGTGCTTACTGGCGACAAAAAAGGTGGGGTTGCTTACAGCCAGACAGCTAAAAACAGGAAAATTTTTTAAATGTTCATCTACACGGTGGTATTGAAAGGGAATTCTCATACTGAAACATAAGTCAAAAATTACTGAAGAGCACTTGAGGTGCTTCTGGCTGCTCCCAACAATTACTTGTGAGGGAACTTTCAGTAAATACTTTTCTCTTTTAATTTTTTTTTTTGTAGAAACTGCTGAAAACATTGGATTTTCTTGTGAACTCTTAACAGAGGAAACAGCCATCTGCTATGGAGAAGATACCAGGCAAGTGAAAACAGAGCAGTTAGTTTTCAGGATTTTCAGTCTGTGACTGACCTGGCTTAAAGTTTATCCTTGACTTTTCTGTAATAGTTTCCCCCTCTCTTTCCAGTGCTCTCCTTCAAACAAGGCTGGAAAACCAGAGGAACAGTGCTGGATCCAGTCCACATTCCTCTCTCAGAATGAACGAGCCCTTCTTCCAGGGCAGCAGAGATCGGGCTCTAATCATCACTGGCTCCTGGCTGGTATGTACAAAGGCTGTTCTCCTGAGTGTTTGGGATTTTGGGGCACCACCAGGCTACAGTGTCCCTCACTGAGGACTCTGGTCCTTCGTTTGCACGAGCAGTTCATTAAAAGGCCAGAAATGGATACTGGGGCATAATGACCTCAGGTGTGTTGTTAGGCAGTGCCTGGAGTAGGACTGGAAATGGTGCAGAAGGGAACATAGTAAGTTTTATTTTTTTCACAGAATGAAATCCTGCTGGAGAAGAAAAAGAAGAAAAAGAAACTTAAACTGAAATTCCCCAGAACAGCAGAAGAGAAGAAAAAGCAAACTGAGAAAAGGAGAAGGGCAGAGGCCTACAAGGAGCAGCAGCAGAAGAACTTTGTGGATCTGGCCTGTGAGTGCAGGGCTGTGATCTGCTGCCGCGTGACGCCCAAGCAGAAGGCCATGGTGGTGGAACTGGTGAAGAAGTACAAGAAGGCCATCACCCTGGCCATCGGGGATGGGGCCAATGACGTGAACATGATCAAAAGTAAGGCAGCTATCGAACTCTCTCGCTAGGACAGATCTCCTCTGGCCTGCTCCTGTGGTCTCTTCACTGTCCCTCTCTGTCAGAAGACTCTTCCATCTGCTTTGCTGCCATGGGGCTTTTAGCTTCTGTGCCTGTTTCCCTTTCTGAGGAAGCACTTTAGGAAATGGTTAGTGGTTTTTCCTGATCTATTTTATTTTTTTCGAAAGACATTCCCTGAGCAGGGACATGAATCCCATCTGTTCTCATGCTGTGCGTTACAGAAGTGTAATATAAAGATCAAAGCAGTAGCTTGGCTGCCCCTTGCCTGGTGGCATTAGCCATCCCGGATTGTACCTGCTGCTCTTTGAACAGCTTCCCAAGAGATCCCAGTGAGAAAAAACCATCTGGGATAGAGTTTATGTGCTGAGGGTGTTTGTAAACTGCCCGGCCAGTTTGTTTAGGACTTTACTCACTCTGTCTCATCGCTTGCTTCTCCTTGGTCAAATTTCCCAGGTGCATTCTGACGGAACAAGCACTGAGAGAGAATACAGGTGACAGCAGAGATGTGGCTCCAGTCATGTTCCTGTCCCTTTGTCCAACCTATTGTGTGGTGTTTGTCTCCTTCACCCAGCTGCCCACATTGGAGTTGGGATCAGTGGCCAGGAGGGGATGCAGGCTGTCATGTCGAGTGACTACTCCTTTGGACAGTTCCGCTACCTGCAGCGGCTGCTGCTGGTCCACGGGCGCTGGTCGTACATCAGGATGTGCAAGTTTCTGAGATACTTCTTCTACAAAAACTTTGCTTTCACACTAGTCCACATCTGGTACTCGTTCTTCAATGGCTTCTCTGCCCAGGTAGGAAGGTGTGCTCGTGTGGGATAACAACAAGCAGATGCTTTTGTCACTGTAGAACAGCAAAGGCTTAACCTGTGAAGTGTCAGGGACGTGAAGTTGTCACCAGTGATTTCTGCAGGAGTATGGGATGAGTGCTGAGCGAGTTAGTTACAAGCGGTTGGGTTTGATTCCAGAGCACTGAAGTGAGGATCATGGTTGTACAGGGAGGAAGGTTTGGAAAGAGTGGGGCAGCTTAACACAGACTAAAGAGTTTCAGCAGAGCCTTGAGCCGAGATGCTGCTGCCTTTGGGTGAACACAGACAGGGAACTTAAGGCTGTAGTAGAGCACATGTGAGTTTTCTCAGGAACTGGAGGGGAAGGATGTAATAAAAATGAAATCACTAAGTCCTGCAATTGCCCCTCTGTTGCAGACGGCCTACGAGGACTGGTTCATCACGCTGTACAACGTGCTCTATTCCAGTCTCCCAGTTCTGCTCGTCGGCTTGCTCGACCAGGTATCCCCATGTTGTTACAACAGATGAATCCAAAGGCATCTGCCACCAGGTCTTTAAGTTACACTGGTTGCCTTGTCCTTGAAACATGAGGGGTTGGGCTTTGTGGCTTTTAAGAAGGCCTTCCTTTTGCCTTACTCTGTGAAAATCTCTGCTATTGGAAAGAGAAAGGGATCTGCCATTCTGTTTGGGACACTGTATAGTTCAGCTTCTCACTCTTCAAAGCTCATGTTGAGAACAGCAATTCACAACAACTTTCTTCTTCCTCTTTATTAAGGACGTGAGTGACAAACTGAGCCTCCGGTTCCCCAGACTTTATGTTTTGGGCCAGAGAGATTTACTTTTCAACTACAAGAAGTTCTTTTTAAGTTTGCTCCATGGCGCTGTAACTTCACTGATCATCTTCTTCATCCCATATGGGGCCTACCTTAAATCTATGGGAGAAGATGGAGAAGCCCCTGCAGATTATCAGTCCTTTGCTGTCACAGCAGCATCCTCTCTGATCTTTGTTGTCAATTTTCAGGCAAGTAAGCTTGGTTTCCTGAGCTCTGGTGCTCTGAGAACACTTTCTGCACACTGTTCTAAATTTCTGTACTAAAAAGGTTAACAACATGCAAAAAGTAGTTGACATTATTTGGAATTAATAAACTCATTTGGCATTTTTGTTTGCTTTTAGATTGGCCTGGATATGTCTTACTGGACTTTTGTTAATGCTTTTTCAGTATTTGGGAGTATTGCACTTTACTTTGGGATCACATTTGACCTTCACAGTGCTGGAATCCACGTTCTCTTCCCTTCTGGCTTTCAGTTCACAGGTCAGTCCTGGTGGTTTGTGGTTCTCAGTCCTGTCTCATATAGCTTTGTCATAAACTAACTTTTGCTCTTTTTATTCCCAGGAACTGCTCCAAATGCTCTGCGACAGCCATACCTTTGGCTTACCATGATTTTATCCATTGCTATTTGCTTACTGCCTGTAGTGGCACAGCGCTTCTTATCCATGACAATCTGGCCTTCGGAGAGCGATAAAGTGAGTGAAATCTGTGTTACCTGGGTGAATAGAGCAGGTGCTTACTTACAGGGCCTGGTGTCAGTGCTAAGGTGTAGGCTAGTGGAAGGTGTCCCTGCCCATGGCAGGGGGTGGGACGAGATGGGCTCTAAGGTCCCTTCCAACCCAAGCTATTCTGGGACTTTATGATAATGTTAGAGACAAGTAAGTGATGGTGCCCTTGGGAGAGCGACACAAGCCTGGCTTGGGTCCCGGGGGTGGAGGAGTGTCCGCAGGGCTGGCCAGGCCTCAGTGGGGGCTGTTTCCTCATGTGCCTGGCTGAGACCTGGTGACCCTACCGAGATGCCATGAGGCTGCTGAAGGCCCCAGTTTGGGTTTAATTTAGGCTGGGCTGGAATGCCAGGTTACATGCTGGAGTGGAGGGGATAGGTTTGGCTGCTTCTGCTCTGCTTTGAGCCAGCACGAAGCACACAGGTATGAAAACAGTTCAAGCTGTGGTGATGTTGTCCTAACGCATGACCCGCTGTGTGTTTGCGTGCATGCAGATCCAGAGGAACCGTCGGAAGTACCTGCTGGAAGAGCAGCAGTGGAAGCGGCGGCAGAGCGCGTTCCGCCGCGGTGTCTCCGCCCGCCGCTCCGCCTACGCCTTCTCCCACCAGCGCGGCTACGCCGACCTGATCGCTTCGGGGCGCAGCATCCGCAAGCGGCGCGCCCCGCTGGACGCCGTGCTGGCCGGCAGCGGCACGGGCTCCGGGCACACGCGGGCGACAAGCTGATGGGACTGCCTGTGGGGAGGAGCTCTTTGCCCCAGCGATTGCACAAAACTGTTGGAAACAAGCTCAGGATCATTTTTAACCACGTGGCATAAGGATGTGAAGATTTTTATGTCTTTTCACAGAAGTTTCTGGGTTTGGACTCCTGGGAACACAGAAAGGCCAAGAAGTTCTCCATGGAGCTACTGATGCTTGTGCGACTGCTCTGTGTGACAGTGAAGGAATGAAAACCCAGCAGTGTGTTTTTAGTGATGCTTGGAATTGCAGACTTCTCACTTTTTAATACTATGTGGGTATAAAACTGCATCTACATTTCATATTTGTCTTTGAAAGCAATTTCCCTTGTGTGCTCCATTTCATTAACTGCTCAGAAATGATGGCGCAGGGGGGTGCTCAGCCCTGGAGAGGGCTGCGGATGCTCCCATTGGAGCTGTCACAGCTGAGCTGAGGAGATCTCTGGTGATAAACTCCAGCCAGTGTCAGACTGGATTAGGAATTAGGATCGATCTGAGCTCTGGAAGCTGCCCCTGGAGCTAGCACAAGGTATTCATTTCAGTTCTGGGTACAGTCAGTGATGTGTAACTGGAAATCAGTCACTTTCATTGGAACGTATTTCACTTGCTGGTGCCTCAATTCTTACAGTGTAAAAAGTGTTTTTATGAGTCTCTTTACATTTGCACATTGTTTTACTCAAGTTGAGGTGTCTGAATGTTTCACTTTTATCTACTTCCCCCTCCCGAACCAAAGCTAATTATTGAAATGGTTTTATAGTAAAAATCATGACCTACAGCTCTCGTTCAATGGAATGTACATTTCAAAAGTATAATGCTAATAAATATCCTAAAGTCTACGGCTTCCCTTGCAGTGAGTCCCTGGATTAAACTCGACCGCGCCGGCGTGTCAGCACCTCCCTTGGAGGAATGGCCCGGCCCGTGTGCGGGAAGGGAGGGGAGGGGAGGGCTGGCTGACGCAAGGCGGCGGCGGGTTGGCTCAGCCCGCCCGTGATGCAGTTCCGGCGCCGCGGCCATGGCGGGGGACGTGCTGGGCAGGATGGCGGCGCTGGCCCTCGGTGAGAGCTCGGGCGGCCCCGGTCCCCGCACCCCGGCACTCCCCGCGTCCCCCTCATCCCCGCGCCCCCCGCCTGTGCCGGTGCCCCGGGGGTGGCGTGCGGGCCCGTGCGGACGGGCCCGGCAGTGCTGCGGCTGGCGGGGCGCACCGGAGCGGCCGCAGCGCCGGGCCCGCCGGGCCGGGCCTTCCCCGGGCACGGGAAGGGGCGCTGCGCTTCTCATTTCGGTTCCGGCCGTAGCCGAGCCGAGCGCTGCCCTGGCTGGTCCCCAGGCCCTGTGTTTCCCTGCTTCCCTGCACAAAGCTGTTCCCAGGAAGGGCTGCTCCATCTGGTTCCCGGTGTGCAGCCAGTGGCTGCCGAGGATTCGGTACCTCGGGAGCCCTTGAGACTTTAGCGATCAATCCACTGCATGGATTGATTCTTTTAAATGAAAGATATGAAGTAATTCTTATCCTGACTGACCAGCTGGTGCCTTTGAAGGTTTATCACTGCTGATCACCATCAAGATTTGGTATAATAGAAAGGTTTGGGTTGGGTTGGAAGAGGCCTTTAAAGGTCACCTCATCCAGCCCCCTGCAGTGTGTAATTCCCAAAATTTTTTTTGAGTAATTGCCCTTATTTATCATGTATCCCAGAAGAGCTGTATGTGTCTGAACGAGAGGGCAGTGACTCCACTGGTGATGGGACGCAAAAGAAACCATTCAAGACTGTGTTGAAGGTGAGTGTGGAATGTGCTTTGGGGCAAGTGACGGCCCTTGTATTTTTAAATGTGAATTCCATACCTGTTTTTGCAACCTGAGCAGAAGCAGGGTGCCTGCTTAGGCTCTGTAAGGATGATTTTGGTTCACTTTTGTTATTTCCCCCCCCTTTTAGGCTTTGATGACAGCAGGAAAAGAGCCATTTCCTACGATTTATGTGGATTCCCAAAAAGAAAACGAGGTGCTGTGGCATTGAAGGGTTTCCTAGTGGGAATTATTTTACTGCTTCTTGGTGTGAAGGGACACAATGTAATCTGCTGTGTTTTGCTCTCTCCTTGAATTCTTTAGAGATGGGCCATCATTTCCAAATCACAGATGAAGAATGTCAAAAAGCTATGGCACAGGGAGCAGATGAAAAATGAAGCTAAGGAGAAGAAGGAGGTAGGCTGCAGAAGGAACAGAGCACCTTTGTTTTCTGAAAATATTACAGTGTTATCATCATTCCTGCCCCTCCAAGAAAGCTGCAGGTTGTTCCTCACTGGTGCAGTTGTTTCACACGTTATTTACAGCTGGCCTGGTTACAGCTACTTAATAAATTACCTTTTCAAACCAGGCAGAAGATCTCTTGAGAAGAGAGAAGAACCTGGAGGAAGCTAAGAAGGTTGTTATCAAGAATGATCCCAGTCTTCCAGAGGCCAAGTGTGTGAGTATGATCCCGTGCCTTGGCACATGGCCTCTGCTAGGGCATCTGGTCAGCACAGAGATTGTGCTGCTCTGGGGTGGAGTCTGGATGACCTCTGTGTCTAAGAGGTGGTGAGCCATTCCCCTATCTGATGGCTTTTATTCCCTGCCTCACAGGTGAAGATCAATGCTCTGGAGGCTTACAGAGGGCAGAGAGTGAAGATTTTTGGCTGGATCCACAGGTTACGGAGGCAAGGTAAAGCACAAGCATTGTTGAGCCTGTGCACGGAGATAGAACAAGTACAGTGGCCTTCAAAATTTGGCCATGGAATGAGTCTGACAGCACCTGGTCTCAAATTTTTAAACCATCAGTTAGGCACCCTCTTTGGTTGATCTGCATGGTCACTGCAACACTGACAATTCCCCTTGACGTATGGGCATACAGACGTTTCTTAGTTCAAATCCTACAGGATTTTCAGTTTGGAGGCTAGTCCTGCAGAATTTCCTCAACTTGTTCTGTGTTTTAAGCTAATCCTGTCAAATGAGGAGCTAACCAGCACCTGCTCATAGTGAAACCAAATTCCTTCTCTTTTTAACTAGGGAAAAATCTGATGTTTATTGTCTTGAGAGATGGCACAGGGTTTCTTCAATGTGTCCTTTCTGATGAGCTGGTAAGTTGTGATGATTCTGTTCTGTCATTAATTGAAGAGCTCGTATGTTACATGGTGGTCTCTTATGTAGATGTTAAGCTCTCCTCCTACTGACTCAGTTGTGTTACTGTTAACTTGTATGTCCCCCCAGTGCAGTTTGTCAGTGTGAGAGCTGTGTAGAAGTGACTGTGAGCTGATCTGTGACTCCAACAGATGCCGTAGGAAAGTCAGGAATAAAAACTTGCTCACCTGTGCCTTTGTCTGTCTCACCGCAGTGCCAGTGCTACAACGGGCTGGTGCTGTCCACGGAGAGCAGTGTGGTGGTGTACGGCACGCTCAACCTCCTGCCCCAGGGCAAGCAGGTACAGGAGCTCCTCCGGCTTCTCCTCTCTCACGGGTCTTCGGTGTCCTGAGGGAAGCACAAGCAGAGGTGGAAGGAATAATTGGATTATTTCAGAGGGAATTAGGGCTAGAGAAAGAACAAAGCTCCCCAAGCTATGCTGTCACCCACTGTTCAGTGTGAGACAGATGAACTGTGTGACTGTTCTGCTTCTGCCTGAAACGATTTTCCACTGATAGACAATTCCTAGAGCATAACATGGAGAACTATGTTAAATAAATCACATGGCTTCATTTTCCTTAACAGGTTTATTCCATCTTTATTTTGTGAGGCTAAGAATTTTTTCACGTCTCTTTTACTGAGGTGTGTTTGTAGGATTGACCCAAGGTTAGGTAATGTGAGCGTCCACCATTACATTTTGGTAAAAATCTGTGGGTTAGCCTTTGAAAAAAATCTGCATTTCTACCCTGAAACTGCTGTGATTTAACTAAAAATGCCATTTGTCAGGGGTGGAAGGCAGCTGTGACCCACACGGGGGAGCTGGTGAGAGCAGAACTTAGTCACAGACTCTTGGGGTTGGAAGGACCTTATAGCTCATCCAGTCCCACCCCCTGCCATGGGCAGGGACCCCTTCCACTGTCCCAGGCTGCTCCAAGCCCCGTCCAGCCTGGCCTTGGACACTGCCAGGGCTGAGGTAGCCACAGCTGCTCTGGGCACCCTGTGCCAGGGCCTCCCCACCCTCACAGTGAAGAATTTCTTCCTAATATCCCATCTTCGCTGCCCTCTGTGGGAAGCCATTCCCCCGCGTCCCATCACTCCAGGCCCTTGTGAAAAGACATCCAAGGGGCAAGCAGTGGACTTTTTCCCCAGTGTTTGTTTCTCTCCCGCTGGCAGGCTCCGGGAGGCCACGAGCTGAGCTGTGATTACTGGGAGCTCATCGGCCTGGCCCCGGCAGGAGGGGCTGACAATCTGCTCAACGAGGACTCAGAGGTTGATGTGCAGCTCAACAACAGGCACATGATGATTCGAGGTGAGAACATGTCCAAAATCTTCAAGGTGCGCTCCATGGTCGTGCAGGCCTTCAGGGATCACTTCTTTGCCAACGGATACTATGAAGTAAGTGTGTGGTCCCTGGTGAGCAAGTGACTGCTCTAGTGCCCTGAGTCTCATCCATGTCCTTGGTTCTTCACTCAAGCAGTGACAGCCCTGTTCTCCAACAGGTCACACCACCAACCTTAGTGCAGACGCAGGTGGAGGGAGGCTCCACCCTGTTCAAGCTGGATTACTTTGGTGAAGAGGCATACCTGACCCAGTCATCCCAACTCTACCTAGAGACCTGCCTGCCAGCTCTGGGAGATGTCTTCTGTGTTGCTCAGTCCTACAGAGCTGAGCAGTCCAGGACCCGCAGGCACTTGGCAGAGTATGGACAGTTGTCCTTGTTTTGTTTTTTTTAAACAGCTTGATTTCCTTTGCAGTGTGGGAATAAAACAGGGTCAAAAGTGTGTGTTTGGGTTGTGGGTTTTTTTAATGGGTTTGTTTCATAAAGATGTGTTGCTTGTATGTGACTTTGCAATGGTGTGGCTCCATTTCAGGTACACTCACATCGAAGCTGAATGTCCTTTTATAAGTTTTGAGGATTTGTTGGACCGCCTGGAGAACTTGGTGTGTGATGTTGTAGACAGAATCCTGAAATCACCTGCAGCGAGCTTACTGCATGACCTCAACCCGGTAGGCAGCAATGGGAATAGCCAAGAAAATAGGATCTTAAGCCTTTCCTACTCAGCACATTCCTTTGGGAGATGCAGGGCATGGCAGTGAGCTTAGTTACTATTTGTAATGATAAGAAGAATATTAAACGTAATAATAATGAAAAATCTGCAAGGCTGGTAATGACCAAAGCAGGGAACTGTGGGGGAAGATGTTCCGTGCTAGCACACTCCAGGAGCCAACAGTGTGCCAAGATTTATGGAAGTGTGTGCTGTGCCAGTGGAATAAAAACCTCCATCCCAGAGATCGGATATCAACCGGCTGGTGCTTGCTGATGGAGCGTGAGGGAGCAATGAAACAAGTGGTGTTTCACTTCCTCCCTTGGAACGTGGACCCCTAAAGCTGCTCTCGTGTGCAGAGCCCTTTTGTCTTCTGCGTTTGCAGAGAAGATCTGGCTTTGAAAGACACCTGATCTCCATCATGGAGCACGCAAACTCACTCATCCTTGGGGTTTTGGCCTGTTTCCTGATAAACGCTGTGGAATGTTCAGTGTCAGATTTGGGTTGAGATGGGTCAGGAGGTGGGATGTAGCAGAAGCACACATCACAGAGGAGGGTTCTGAAGCCATTTTTGAGCGCAGGGAAGAGAAAATGTCCTGCTGTGGCTCTACTCATGTAACCTTTGCTACCAGCTAAGTTTGGAATACCTCCATGGGCAGTGAATTCATACAGAACAGGAATCAGTTCTGGAAATGCTTTCTCCCTTACCTTTCCTGCCAGCTGATCTGTGAGATCTGTTGGACTTGGAACAGTTGTGTTTGGTTCTAACTTTGTAGTACTGAGCTTGATTTGTTCATTTAAGCGATAAGTTGATGATGTGTGAGCTGGAAAGGGTCGTGGACGTGCTGATCAGCTAGAAAAGTATCCCTTTTAAAATGGTGATCCTCCACCTGTTTTTGCTCTTATCCACAGGGTTTCCAGCCCCCCAAACGTCCCTTCCGACGCATGAACTACGCTGAAGCCATTGAGTGGCTGAAGGAACATGATGTGAAGAAGGAAGATGGCACTTACTATGAGTTTGGGGAGGTGTGTCCTGCTGGGAGGTGGAGTAATGTTATGTAGGAATGCAGCTGTGGGTTGGCATTTGACCTGATGTCCTTCAACACTGGAATAAAAACCTGTCTTTTCACCTGTCATCAGTTGCCTGGCCACACTTCTCCAGCATGTGAGACAGTTGTTTGAAGGAGCGCAGGACAACCTGACAGCATAGCCAGGATTTTTTTTCCCCTCAGTTTTCTGTCTCATATACTGGGGAGACTTAGACTTTAATTGAACAGATTTTTTTCCCCAGACATGTGTTTTTATATATAAATGTATTACTTCTAAAATATGTTTTAAGAATTCAGATACATTAGGATGAAAGCGTGCAGTCTGAACCTGTCTTCCTTTCATGCCTGCTTCATGTGGGACTCGTGTATGGGAGTAGTTTCGGTGCTGAATGTTAATAAAGCCTTCTCTAACTGTAGGATATTCCCGAAGCTCCCGAGAGACTGATGACAGACACCATTAACGAGCCCATCCTGCTGTGCCGGTTTCCTGCAGAGATCAAGTCTTTCTACATGCAGCGCTGCAGCGACGACTCGCGCCTCACTGAGTCTGTGAGTTGTTTTACCTGCGGGGGCAGCTTGGAGCAGTGGGGGTGCTGGTGGGCGTGAGTGCTCCAGGAAACTCCTCGGAGAATCCTTGCTGGGTGTTGTTGTGGGTGCCCTGGCGTGGCTGGCTCGGGCTGTGTCTGCTCCCCTGCTGCAGCAGCGTTGCTGTAAGTGGGATGCGCTGTGGTGCGTTGCAGGTGGATGTGCTGATGCCCAACGTGGGTGAGATCGTCGGGGGCTCCATGCGCACCTGGGACAGTGAGGAGCTGCTCGAGGGCTACAAGAGAGAGGGCATTGATCCCACGCCGTACTACTGGTACACGGATCAGGTCAGTACAGCACACGTGCTGCTTGCCTGAGGCTAGAGTTGGGGCTTTTCCCCTCTCGGAGGGGTTGGTTGGTTTGTTTCTGGTGGTGTAACTGCAACTATAAATTACAAGAAAATGTGTAATATCCCCTCCCTGAATTTCACAGAGAAAATACGGTACGTGCCCTCATGGAGGATACGGTTTGGGATTGGAGCGGTTCCTGACCTGGATTCTGAACAGACACCATATCCGAGATGTCTGTCTCTACCCACGCTTTGTCCAGCGCTGCAAACCTTAGCCATCCTTGGGAAAAACTCCTGGAAAGCTGAGCAGATGATGCTTGGGAAAGAATGATACATGCTGCTGTACTACAGCCTGTGTGACAACAAGACTTCCTGCAACCTGTTGCTAATTCAAATACCAATTTAGGATGTGAAAAGGAAAAAAACAAAACCTCTTTTTAAAAAACAAAACGCTAGTAATTAAGTGGAAAAGCCTTAGAAAAATTGTTTAGGTGCATTTATGCTCTTCAGTCATCACAAAACAAAGATCCTGATAAGTTTTCATTTAAAAAACAAGATACAGTTCTGCTTTTAATTTCTGTGACTTAAAATATGCTGGGCATTTGATCATTTTGTTTTTAAATTTGCTTTCATTTTAATCTCTTTTCTCTTGGGGTTTCTCGTTGGGGAAGTCTGGACTTCGAGCTCTTGAAATCCCCTAAGAATGCCCCCTGAGAATGGTATGGAGAGACATGAACAAAGGATAAAAATGGGAATAAGTATTTTGAGGGTTGCATGTTTTTAGTTCCTGCTGATTTTAATGGGGGTTCTCGGAGTTGATTCAGTAGCAAGGTGTGTAGTACAGTGCACAGAATTCCACTGCCAGAGAGGTGGGTGGTTGGGTCTGGGGCTTTGGGGTTTTTTCTGATTATTTATTGCTCAGCAGTGCTGAGGCTGCTGGCGAGGCAGGCTTTGCTCCCTTTCCCGAGAGCTGTGGATGAAGCGCTGCCGTGGGTCCATGCACACCCAGCTGGACGTGTCTGATGGCTCCTGGGCACGGGGGGTTGTGGTGCCTTTTGCTCCCTGTTTGCAACCAGAAGTGACTGACTTGAGACCAGAGGAATGGTAACTGGAACACATCGGGTTTTCAGACTGTAGTCCCAGCAGCGCTTTCCCACGTCACGCTGAGGTGTGTTCATAGAGCAGCTCCCTGTTCCCTTGTGCTACTGCGGCTGAGCAGCTTTCCTGGCTGTAATCAACTTAGCAAATAGGGATAATGGAATACTTCACATGTTGAGTCATCTGTATGGTTTCTAGTCATAAAGCAACTCCTTTACCAGAGAGAAAAAAAAAGGTTAGGTGCATCATTTGGCACCTGCACTGAGACTTGAGCTGGATTTGCCGTTCACTCCTGGAATTGTTGAGCTGTGGATATCCATATTTTTGTAATAAGTTGGTTGGTTTTCTTCATCTTGCATGTTACATAAACTGGTCTAAATTAGTAACCAATAAATTATGGCAACAGAAGCTGGTGTGCAAGACAGTACTTGACATTAATGCCTGTTCCTTTTACTGAGTCTTTGGAGCTTGTTGCTTGATATAGTGTGGACAAAAACCCAGGAAAAGGGAATTTTCAAGTGCAGTAAACATATCCCAAGAACTGGCATGAGCTTTTTTCCCTTTTTAAAGTAAATCCCCCATAATTAACTTAAAAGCATGGATTTTTCTAATTTGGAGGGACCACCTCAGCTGCCCAGTGAACCATCCTGGAGAAAATAAATGAGAATAAATGTGGTGCTGAGAAAGAGGTTGCTGAGGCAGCAGTGCTGCAGGGAGCAGCCTGAACTGGCACCAGGTAAAGAACTTTATAGAATACTTTCCTTCTAGTGCCTGAAGTGATGGGAAGGGAGAATTGTTGGGAAAAGATGCTTTTAGAAAAACATCACTTGTTTGGGATGAGTTTTCAGTCCTTAAACCTGACAGGGCTGAGCTGCTTTGTAAAGGTTAAAGACCTCCTTATCAGAGGAGCTACTAGAGGAAGGACTGAGGACTTAAGAAGTGCTCATGGAAGAGGCAGATCAGATAAGGAGCTTAAAAGGTGACCGGGATGAAGGATGCTGTGGGACTTACCAGAGACTGCTGTGCAATTCCCTTGGCAGCTGGTGGAGAGAGGTGGGGTGGGATCTGGGAAAGATGCTGCAACTGCTTGGAACACGAGAACTTGGGTTTATTTTTATTAGGAAAGGAAGAAAATAAGCCTGCAGAAGACAAGAAAATGTGCAATCAGAACTTGGGTTTCTCATCTCACTTTCATTTTCCTTCACAGTGTCTCCACACAGATTCATAATTGGATTGGGAACTGGTAAACTGGGCTGCCAGCACTGGCTCCAGGATCTTCCATCCTTGTCCCTAGCAGCTTTGGAATGACTATCCTGTAGCTTTGATTAGATTACCTCTCCTTCTGTGTACTATTTTATATTTATCTATGTTCAAGCTTGCCTGGCCCTGCTTTGTAAGGCACTTTTGAGGAGAACACAGTGCTGCCAGCCTTTGGCACAAAGAGCTGGCTCTGCTCCTGGCCCTTCCATGCACTGTCCAAAACAGCTGCTGAAGAGGTGTGGGATGCAAACCACACACATGTGCAGGATAACTGCTGTGGTGTTTGTTCCTTTGTGGTTAAATCATAGCATCATTATCATAGAATCATCGAGTCCAACCGCCAACCTAGCGCTTCCTCTGCAATTCCTAAACCACTAAACCACATCACCCAGTGCCAGATCCAGATGCCTCTTGAACACCTCCAGGGCTGGTGACTTCACCACCTCCCGGGGCAACCTCTTCCCCTGCCTGAATTCCAGTGCCTGAATTTCTACAGGGAATGGAGGTTACCAGGCGAGCTCTGTGCTCCTGCACCAATGTGTCTGATGGGACGCAGAAGTCAAACCCTCATCTATCATGAGAGGCGCCCGCTGAGAAAGCCCTCAGCATTTTTCACAATAACATTTTAAATCCCTTTTGAAAAGATTTTGCAGTTTTAAAACGTTTTGCAGTTTAGAGCGTCACTTCAAACCGGGGATCGCTCGCCCGCACTCCGTGGGAGTCCACAGGGACTATGGAGGGGAGCCGGGGCAGGGCCACTTACGAGACACCCACCTCGGGACGGCCGCCACTGCTCCCCGGACCGCCCCGCTGCCGTCGGGTGCCAGGGCGGTGCCGGGGCCGTGCCGGGGCGGTTCCGGGGCGGTGCCGGGGGCGGTGAAACGCGAGGGGCGGTGGCGGGGCTGTCTGAGGGAATGCGGGTGGCCAAGATGGCCGCCGCTGCCGCCGCTGCCGTTCGTCACCGTGAGTGTGAGGGCGCCGCCGCGATGGCGGGAACGGGGGGCCGGGGGCGGCGGGCGGCCTGAGGGCTGCCCGGGCACCGCGGGCGCTGCGCGGGTCGGAGCGGGGCTGCACCGCCGGCACCGCGTTACACAACGCCCGAGAGGCGCCTTTCATAACGCTGACCCGCGCTGGGGCCGGCGGGGCTGCTGCGGCTGCCGCCCCGGGGGCCGGGCGGCCGGCTGGCTTACCGGGCGGTGCGGGAGGGGCTGGCCGGGATGATGGCGGTTTCCCGCCTGGTGCGCTGCGGGGGGGTCTCTCAGCCGCGGGGTCTCCGCAGCCGCGGGCTGCGATGCCCGGGGGTCTCTCCAGCCGAGGCAAACGTGCCCTTTCCGCCTGTCAGGCTCAGCTTCTCGTTGATTTTCTGTATTTTAATATATTTTACCCTCTGTGGAATTGAATTTTAAACGAGCCGCTCTCCTGTTTGAAAGCATTTGTGTAAAAATGCTGCCTGTGTCGCGGTTCGTTGCAGGTGCGGTGGGAGGTGCGAGCCCGGGCGCAGGGCAGGGTCACCGCTGTCCTCCCGCTGCTCACCCCTGGCCGTGCAGCGCTCACTTCGTGTCCCTACCGAGACGCACCTGTGTGCTTACCCACCCCAGTTTTTGCTCTAGAGTTTAATATCGTAATGCCACTTCTAAAACATATGAACTAACACTTTTACCGATGTTCCGTCAAGCTGGGATCATCCGCATTGCACATCCCGTTCTGCGCTATGTCCTTCATGATGCGGATGGAAATGTGCATAAACCTCACCTTAAATTAGTCAATTGCAGATTGTCCTGAGTTGGAAGGGACTCCTGGTCATTGATTCAGCTCCTAGCCCTGCACAGGACACCCCAGCAATCCCACCCTGTGCCTGAGAGCGTTGTCCAAATGCTCCTGGAGCTCTGGCAGCTTTGGGGCTGTGCCTATTCCCTGGGGAGCCTGGGCAGTGCCCGAGCCCCCTCTGGGGCAAGAACAAATGTGTTGTTATAGTGCAAAAGTATCAACGCAGTCACTGAAACTTCTGAACTTATTGTTCTCTATAATTGGCATGTAGCGTCAGCACCTCAGAAAGTAATAACCTAAGAACTGGAAGTAAAACATAAATATTTGAAAAGAGCCTTTAAGGCATCAGCAATGCTTGAAGTTCTTTAGTTTGCAGCTTTTTGTATAAGTGCAGATGCAGGCATCCACAGCTACGCACTCGTAATCCCAAATAAGAGGCTGGATTTGCAGGATGCGTTTTGTTGCCATTGATTTCAGCAGGTTTTGAGGCCGTTCAGCATCTGTTCAGGAGGTTATTAGAGAACTGTGAGCTGTAAGATGCTCTTCCCAGCGGGTGGGTCGGCTGCTGAGGAGCTCTGTGCTATTGGGGCTCAATTGCTGCTGAGCTCCTGCGGTCTGACAGGGGAAATGTCGCACTGAACAATTGCCGGAGAGATGGGGATGCAGAATTTAACCTTTTTTTTCACCACGAGCAATTCACACTATTTTTGCACTAAAAGAATATCGTGTAATGACAATGAACTCCTGAGGAGAACGAAGTGTGCCTTTGAAAAGGCAGGCTGTAACCAGCATGGAATTGTATGGACTGGGTTGGAAGGAACCTTAAGGATAATCTAGCTGTGTTCAGCTGCAGGGCCCCTGCCATAAGGACATGGAGATGCTGGAGTGAGTTCAGAGGAGGCCACGGAGATGCTCTGAGGGCTGGAGCCCCTCTGCTATGGAGACAGTCTGGGAGAGCTGGGGTTTAGCCTGGAGAAGAGAAGGATCCAGGGGGACCTTAGAGCCCTTTCCAGTGGCTAAAGTGGCTCCAAGAGAACTGGAGAGGGAGGTGGATGTGCGCAGACTTGTAAGACCCTGGGTTTTGTCTGATGCTGATATCCAGATTAAGAGCCATCACCTGGCTGGGTAGTGAGGAAGAAGGTGGCCCAGGTCCCCACGTAAATGGATTCTGGAGTTGCTGCTCGGTGTTCGTGATACAGGGTCGAACAGCAACAGGTGTCTAACCTACACTGTAGACATGGTGTGGAAATGCTGTGCTTGTCTGGGGTGTGCCCAAGTGTGTCTGACCCACGAGGAGTTACACAGTCTGACGCTTATTCCTCAGCGTCAGCCCCTTGTTTCTGCTCTGTTGTCACCAGTTATTTTGGAGTTATGAGTGGAACTCACAGATTAGCGAGGCTTTGGTTTGCTTTTCGGTTGCTGCCTGGTATCTGCAGAGCTGTAAGTATACAGAGTGCTCAAAGGAAGGCAGAAGCTTGTGACTTCCTGACTTTCTTTGATTTCAGGACCTGGAGCTTGAGTGAGAAAAGCTAAGCTCGCAGCGCTGTGGGTGGGTTTGTGTGGCTGTGGAGGGAACAGTGCTGTTCTGGCGAGGGGCCCCTCGGCCCAGTGCAGGTTATCAGTGCTGTTATCTCTCCGCAGTGCTGAGGAGCTGCAGCCAGCTGCGGGTGCCGGTGCGATGGAGAGGCCAGGCCACGGCCGCCGCGGTGACGGAGAGCACCAAGCCCCAGATCCAGCCCCGGGAGCGGTAGGTGTGCGCGGCGGGGCGGGGGCTCTGTGCCCGCTGCCTCTCCCTGATAGAAGCGGGGCAGCCGTGGGGCTTGGTCTGCTTTGTGTGTGCGTGATTGTTTATCTGCCTGGCTGCACTCGCCTGGCCTGGTGTTCTCCGTTCTGCAGGGCAGGGACAGCCTCCTTCCTGCAGAGCTCGGTGAGCCCGGGGCCCACCTCAGGCCTCAGGCGGTGTAGGAGCAATGGAAGGACTTTCCTTATCATTATTATTTGAAGTTCTGGTTCCTGCTTCCTGGGTTTTATTCAGCAGCCTTCTGATACGCACTCCAGCAGAAAGGGAATAGAAGCTGAGGTCCCGAAACATTGGAGTGGGCCTGGGCTCCTCTCAGTGCCCTGTTGTAAGGCTTTGGCTTTAACAAGAGGAGGGCAAAGCTCCCTGTGCAACCTAAACCATCTGCTCGGGAGGTGAGATCCTGGTCTGTGGGCTCCCTTGGGCAGGGGAAACAATTCTGTGGGGAAATTGGGTGAGAGTTGTGATCAGCAGCCATTCTGTAAATGCTGATACCACCATCTGTGCTGCTGTGCTGTGTGGGACGTTATCCTTACAACAGTGTGCCAGACCTGCACCTGGATAGAAAATCCATTGTGGAAAAACCCAACCCAAACACAACTGGCCCTGCAACGAATTTATGTGTTCTTGCTGCTGTCACTGCTGCGGGAGATGAGATGTGTCCCCACAGTAATGAAGACAAAGACCTGTGCGACTGGCTCATCTGTTTTCTGGGGAAGCTGCTGCTGGGTTTGGTCGGAATCCACAGCTGAGACCCTGTTTTATAACCTCCCTTAGAGGCTGCAGCTGCCAGACAGCTTTCTTAGAGTGTTTCCGGCTAAAGTCTGTGTGACAGTGGTTACTTCTTAAAAAAGCGAGGATCATGTAGATACTTGTGTCTTGCCATTCCTGTTCGTAGCTGGAGCGTTTACATAAGCAGGAGGAGCCTCTGAACAGGAGCTACCTTTGCAAAAGGCAAACGCAGGAGGATAAACCAGTGGTTTTGTCATAATAATAAAAATAAAAGCAGTAGGTCACTAGAATTTGAAATATCTCTTGCTTCCATAGGAAACCTAAAACAGGAATCTTGATGTTGAACATGGGAGGCCCGGAGCGGCTGGATGACGTCCATGACTTCTTACTGCGTCTCTTCCTGGACAGAGATCTAATGACCCTTCCGGCTCAAAAGTGAGGAGCACTGGGATCTCCTGTGGTACAGGTGGTGTTGGGTATTGCTGTCTGAGCTGTATAGGCTCTGCTATTTACCTTCTTT
The DNA here is from genome assembly GCA_013400235.1 of Oriolus oriolus. Taxonomy (NCBI): domain Eukaryota; kingdom Metazoa; phylum Chordata; class Aves; order Passeriformes; family Corvidae; genus Oriolus; species Oriolus oriolus. Next base: position 32,618 of record VXBT01005254.1, on the reverse strand, counting down.
AGAGAGCAGCATTCCCTGGGACTGCTTCATCCTGGGAGCAGTCAGTGCAAGAGACAGTGCTAGAACGCTCTGGGAGTAGGTGTGCCGCGGTTGTTCTCTGCTACTGAGGTGTGGGAAGATTGAGGTGTGGGAAGCGTGGTGGAATAAAACATCAAACAAACCATGCTGCTTTGCTGTAATTTGCAGTGATTGCCACGGAAAACCCGCTGCAGCAGAGCTCTGGGGAAGGGCTGGTGGTCTGGGTTGCGCTATTAACACATGTCCCTCTCGAATGCTCCAGTAAATTAGCACCGCTCATTGCCAAGCGCCGCACCCCGAAAATCCAGGAGCAGTACAGCAGGATCGGCGGGGGCTCCCCCATCAAGAAGTGGACAGCGGTGCAGGGAGAGGGCATGGTGAAGCTGCTGGACAGCATGTCTCCTCGCACTGGTACTGCTCTGCTCAGCCTCCCATGGGCTGCTTTTGCTCTCTCTTGGAACCGTTTGCTTGCAAAGCAGCTTTGGCTTCTTGGTTTTCGTTGTGGGGTGGTTCAGCCCTACTGGGAGGTCATGGCAAAGATAGGGCAGGAGGGATTCTATTCATTGTAAGGTCGCTGTTGAGGGCTGGGCTCAGGGAGTCACCGCTCTCTCTCCTGTGATCATGGGAAGATGAGTGTGATAGATGAAGTGTGTTATTTTCAGGTGTCCCAAGGCAGTTGCCAGGACTCTCCCTTGGTGTGTGGCACTGCAAGGCATTGTACCTTGCCCTGTATGCCCTGCTTGAGCCTGAGGAAGCCTGCACTGAAGACAAGTGATTGAGGCTTAGATGGGAAGAAAGGGGAATGTATTTCATGTGAGCAGCTAAGGCAGGTGTGGCAGGAGGGGTTCAGAGTGGCGTTCTCAGCAGCTGTTTCAGGGCTGAAAAGAGGACAGTTGGAGAACAGACAAGGCTTTGTAGATGAGCACTGCAGGGCGTGGCTGAGCGATAGCAGCGAGCCCCACCCGGAGACACAGCAGGAGATAAGGCTGGACAGTTTGGCTGGGGTGGACTGGCTCTCTTTGCCAGTCCTTCATGATGAAAAAACTTCAAACATGAACACAGCCTCCCTCCCCTCTCTCTGGATCACAGAATCCCTCTGAACCTCGCTCCCTCCCAGCAAGGAGCGCTGACTGGTATGGGATAGCCTGTGCCACTCTGCCTGGTAGCGTGAGTGTGATGGGAGATGGGTGCAGATGCTTCTGTGAATGTCCTTTCACACAGGGCTGTTTTGTAGCTCTTTGTGGCACCTGCCTCAGGCTTGGCTAGAAAAGGGCCAGAGGAAAAGGACTGCTAAAAGGGTCTGGAAGGTGAAAAGCAACGTTTTTGGAAGACCAGAACCAAATTTATTTCATCCATTCAGAATGTAGTGTGTCACTGGTGCCTTCACTCAGGCGATGTTCAATCCTTTCTCCACAGACATGACTCCCTAGCTTAATTCGAGCTGTGGTCCCTGCCAGTACAGTCAGGGCCTGAGGCCTGCTGTGTCATCCAAGGCAGGAGTGTTCTTGGAGCAGGAGCCCCTGAAGGGTCAGCCTTGGAGCAGGTTCTGCAGATAAAGCTTGTAAGGTTTATCTGCTTTTCCCAGTGTCCCACTCCCACTGGCTTTTGTTTGGTGACCACTCTCTGTGCAGTCACACCCTTCTCTGGGCACCTCTCCCACCTGATAAACCCTTTGGAGACTCCTTTTTTACTTGACAGCAGCTGCAGTTTAACAATAGAATGTACTGAGCACTGCCAGCCACTTCCTTCAGCATCCCAAGTGACCTTGCAGAGCACTGTGTTCCTTCAGAACAGCTTGGAACAGTTGGATGTGCTTCCAGACAGCATTTGGGAATATGGCATGCTCACAGGTAGCACTTCGGGAGCGCTGAGCCCTCTTAATGAGGCACTGGCAGGAGGTGCTGATAAAATGTGAAACATGTGGCAAAAAAGAAATACTTTTCGGGTCATTTCGCCTTGATCTGGTCTGGGCAACAACTGAAACCTCTGTGTGTCAGCAACACTGCTCTCATCCTAAATCCAGCCACAGCCCTCTACCAGCTCCTAGGAGGGGAACCAACCCTATCCAAGCCGTAATCAGGACAGGATGTCACTCTGATTTAAGCTGTCTGTATACAGACACCGACGTCTCTCTTTTGCTGCCCATGGTCCTGAACAAAACCTGACACTGTGAGGGTATTGCTTCCAGGTTGGCCATGTTTTGTCCCAGAATGTGCTTTCCCAGGTTAAACTCCTACAGTCCCTGCTGTGGTTAGTGGGACTTTTGTCTTCAGTGCCATTCAAAGATGTTAATGAGGTTACTGGCTCAAGGGCTCCCGAAGTTGGGTCATTATTTGCTGCTGCTCCCAGCTGGGAGCTCTCCTGCCTCCTGCAGAGAACGGGGGCTGACTAAACCTGTTTTCTGAATCCTGTGTAAATGTATGGAGTGGAGCCCAAGCACGGGACATCTGCTTCCTTCAGAAACCTGCTAAATGTTATTTCAGAGCCACTGACCCGGAAACCCTGAAAAAGAAACTTTGTTTTTGTTCTCCTAAGAACCTCTGTCCTCCACTTAAAAAAACAGAACAGCAAACCTCCCCTGCCTGCCTCCCATCCCCTAACCAAGCCATGCTCCCAAAGCTGCCACCCAGAAGATTAGAGACAGAAAATGGAGAAACCTGAGATGTCCTCGGGGAGAATCATATTGCCTCCAAAATTAGGTGTTAAAGCCATGAAGCTTTTTATAAAACCCCTCCAAAATTAGAATGGGAGAGCACGTGTCCCTGATTCACTGCTCTGCTGCCCCAGACAATAGTGCTGGTCCTTGGGGTTTTGGTGCCATGGGAGCAGGCCTGCTGGGCAGGGAAGGCAGCTGGAGCCGAGGGCTGTGATGACATCGGGGTGTTCATTTAGCTTTTTGTAGTGACACTTTTTTACCATTACATCCTTAAAATCAGGACTTGCCCAGTGAGACATCAGGGCTCTGTCCAGGCTGGGAACCATGCCTCTGCTAAATGCAGGAGAAGCAGGCAAGTGATGTTCCTGCAGAAGCAAACTGTAATATAAATCACTTTTAAATTCTAATCACAGCCAAGTGAGGTACCAGAAATTTGCTTGGCCAAAGAAAGGGTTTGTATGACAGTGCTTTAGAAAAGTAGCCAGAAAATTATCAACGAGTTTACTTCAGCAGTTTCAGCCTGCCTGTTCTTGTCCATTTTACATATTAATGATGTGTTACTGTGAGTTCTTACCTTTTCCTGCAATTTCTCTCCCCGTGCCCGGGCTGGCAGCGCCTCACAAGTACTACATCGGCTTCCGGTACGTGCATCCCCTGACGGAGGAGGCGATCGAGGAGATGGAGAGGGATGGCATCGAGAGGGCCATTGCCTTCACCCAGTACCCCCAGTACAGCTGCTCCACCACAGGTGAGCACCTGAGCAGGGCAGGGGTGCTGTAGGCACGTGCCTGTGAACGTGGAGAAATCATCTGCATTTTGATCAGACTGGTGCATTGTATAATATTGGATATAACTGTTCCTGTTGGAGACACTCAGCTCTGATTTTGCATTTTAATTATGTAGCATTTTAAAATATGATAATAGCTTGCTGCCAGGCTGTTTCAGTCTGACAGGTTGCTGGTGGCCTGGCTGAACTTGTGTTGTTAATTCTCTGTTTCAGGAAGCAGTTTAAATGCCATTTATCGCTACTATAACGAGAAAGGGGAGAAGCCAAAGATGAAGTGGAGCATAATTGACCGATGGCCCACACATCCCCTTCTCATTCAGGTGTGGATCTGAAGCCTCTGAGGTTTTTACATTTTCTTTTAAAATATAGAAAAAAATACCAAGGAAGGGTAACAGGAAGGCTTCAGTCTGAGGGTGCATTTTAGTTGTGTGATGAAATGAGTCTTGTCTATCATGTCTGAAATTACAGGAGAAGGAGGGTTACTTCATGCCAGATGCTTTAGCAGGATAATGTGTGAAAGTGACCATCGTGCACGTCCTGTTTTAAAAGCTGAGTGATGTTACCCTAATGGTGGTGGCTGGAAGGAACCTCTACAGGCCTGTGAACCTGGGGTTCCAACACAGGCCACTAGTCCAAATTCCTGCTCAGAGCAGGTCTGTGATCAGTGCACACAGAGATCATGTTGGTTTGTCAGATTCCCCTCGGGCAGCAAGGAGTAATTCCTGGCTGTGGCAAGAGCAATGAGGGGAAGCCTTCTTGCTGCTTTCTTTTCAGAGAAAATGGCTCTTCGGTCTTAATCAGGGAGCTTTTCCTGTGTGGGTTTGCAGTTTCTGTGGTCTGCTGAGCAAATGAAAAAACCACTGAAGGCAGGCGAGGTGGAACTGCCTGTGCTGGGCGACGTTCCCTGGACACACTGCCTGAGTGTTGTGCACACTGAAGGGAATTTGGGAGTCCTTAAGGCAACAAGGAACATGGGAGCTGCCTGTCTGGATCACTAAGTGTAGGGATTCCTCCCAGTGTTCCTGACTGAGGTCTTTGTTTCTGTTTCTCTGAGCAGTGCTTTGCTGATCACATCCAGAAGGAACTGAACCTGTTCCCACCAGACAAAAGGAAAGATGTGGTCATCCTCTTCTCGGCCCACTCGCTGCCCATGTCTGTGAGTTACCCCTCAGGGAAGGGTGTGGGGACAGCTGTGGAAGGGCCAGGCAAATCTGGTCCTTGCCCAGAGTGTTCACGGGATGACAGAGGTGCGGCGTGTTCGTGGTGCAGGTGGTGAACCGCGGCGATCCGTATCCTCAGGAAGTGGGCGCCACTGTCCAGAGAGTCATGGAGAAGCTCAACTACTCGAACCCTTACAGGCTTGTGTGGCAGTCCAAGGTATGTGCTCAGGGAAGCTGAGCAGGTAAACCCTGTGCAGGGTTTTACTGAACTGAAAAAAATACACCTTTATTTACATTTTCAGTTATTTGAATCGGTCTTGTTCAGGCCAGCCTGTGCTCTGTTCCTTTGAGATGTAATGGTGGGAAGTGTGTCTTCATTAAACATTTAATGGAGAAAGTGAGAAGTACAACCAAAAGCAGGGAAATACAAATAACTGTTTCCATCCCATCCATAATCTGGTCTGTGTCATCCTGCCTAAGGAAATGTGGGTGTTCTTTGTAAGAATGATTTAATGAGTGTTTTTGCTTTATTTCCCCTTTTTTGTTCCAGGTTGGACCAATGCCTTGGCTTGGTCCCCAGACAGATGAGACCATTAAAGGACTGTGCCAGCGAGGAAAGAAGAACATGTTGTTGGTCCCAATAGCATTTACAAGTGACCACATTGAAACCCTGTATGAACTGGATATCGAGTATGCCCAGGTTTTAGCCAACGAGGTGAATGCTCTGTGGGTTTGGTCCCTGTTTGGGTAGTGCTGCTCTGAAATTATTTTTCCCAGGGTGCAATTTGCTTTGTAGTTGCTTCTTGTAGTATGATTTGGGATGAGCTTTATTTTCCTGGAAATCAAATATGAATCTGAACTGGCTTAACCACAAAACAGGTGGGAGTTTGTCTTTCTGGTTTAAAGACCATTACAATTATTGCTAGAAAAGAATGATTGACTTAGGCAGCAAAATGAAATGCTGCCCCATAGTAATTTTTGTTGTGCTAAAAACCATGATACTGCATTTAATCCTGTCATTTTGGGGCAACTTCTGAATGACGTAGGAAGATTTTGAAGGCTACCCAGTGAAGGATCTAGCAGATTTAAGAGATCTAACTCTTTCTTCCTTATTTTTGATTCAGTGTGGAGTAGAAAACATCAGAAGAGCAGAGTCTCTCAATGGAAATCCACTGTTCTCCAAGGTATCTGCTATGTTGCAGAGGCTGTAAAGGTTTGCAGTTGTGTTTCCCGCTGCGCATGGATGTTTTCGGGTAGTTTTAACGTATTTTGAGTTTAAGAGCAGAAATGGAACCCCCTGTACCTAAGCTGTCTGGCACAGAGGGGTTTCCTGTACCGCAGTGTGAGTGTTTTTGTCAGAAGGGGGCACGGGGTTCGGCAGCCTCGGCAGCCCCGGGTTTGCTCCCTCTGACCATTGCCCCCCGCCCCGCAGGCCCTGGCAGACCTGGTGTGCTCCCACCTGCAGTCCAACGAGGTGTGCTCCCGCCAGCTGACCCTGTGCTGCCCGCTCTGCGTCAACCCCGTGTGCAGGGAGACCAAGGCGTTCTTCACCAGCCAGCCCCTGTGAGCCCGGGAGCCGCCTGCGTCCCACGGAGCCACCTGCGGAGCAACACTGCCCCGGAGCAGCCCACCCGGCACACCCCCACAGGCTGGTGCTCTCCGTGCTGTCATCTCCCACAGCAGCACGGAGAACTTGACTTTGGTTTAATTTTTCTTATGTTTTCTTTGTTTGAGAAGAGTTTTAGGAAGTAGGGAAATAAGGGCGTTTATCCTGTCAGGTGTGAGGAGATCTCGTTGTCATCCGACCCCGATCGGACTTAGCGTGAGCCCAGCAGTGCGCACTGAAAAACGTACACAGCTTTTTTACAATTAGCTTCTATTTCTATGCAGGGATTTATTTGTATGCAGGGTGGTCATGAGTGCATTAACTTGCCAGGTCAAAGGTACAATTATTTTGGTTTTGCTTAAGGTGCAGTCTAACCAGCACAGCCTGGTGTCTGTTCTGAGAGGGACTTCGCAGGTGGCTTGGGAGACTTTGGAGATCAAGTGACTTCTAATGCTTTTTAATAATGTGTATATATATTTTTTTTTTAATAAGATAAAGATAAGGCTTTGTTTTGGTTTGGTTTTCTCCTGCCAGAAACTTCCGGTGAAAGCTTAGCTGGGATAGTAGAATGCACAAAACTTGTTGACATTTTCTAGAAAAAACATTTTGATTATCTGCAGGAAAGCATTTGAAGAGCATTAATTGAAAGGAATTAGCCTGCTTGGGTGACACTGGAGAATTTGCTCCATTGAAACTGTGTGTTTCAAGTCTAGCAGGAGCATGTGTGGAAACATGTTGGCTTATCTGTTAAGCAGAATGGCTTTTTGAGTTCTTACTATTTTTATTAAAAAGGGCTTTCTCTGTTTGGTGAAGTACATTTAGGAAGTCAGGCTTGTTCTCCAGGAGGTTTATAGATCCACTCTGTGCTTTCTACTGTGCCACAGTACTGTGGTTTTGTGGGATACCTATGGAGTGCCATAGGTAGGATTGATCTGGCTTAATTGCTGTTATTTAAACGGAGATGATCAGTCAGGAGTAATTTAGTTTTACATTGCAGATGCCCGAGAACAGGCAGCCCCGTGCTGGGGCTCTCCTGAGAGGCTGCCAGCCCACAGCAGAGCCGAGCTGGGCAGGGCCCTGGCACTGCGGGTCCCCCGGGGGGCACAGGGGCCCCTCCTGCGCCTGGGGCGGGGGCGAAGCTGTGGCCGCGTCCCGTGGCACTGAGTGGCACTGAGCCGTCCGTGTGGCGGCCCAGCCGGCACCTCCTCGGGGCCACACGTTTACTTGATGTCCTTAGCACTGAAATGCCAGCACCTGGGCGCTGCAGGCTGGTTCCTGGGAATTGCTGGTGTCTGGGAAGCAGATGCCATGCTGCTCAGCCAGGCCGATCTGCTCAGGTAACCATGAGGCATGAGCAGTTTGGACCTCTGGTCTTTTGAGAACAGGGTGTTTAAAGAGAGAAAAGGCCTCTTGTGGTGTATCAGGGGTTCGTCTTGTTCTGTTTTGTCGGAAGAATTAAAGATGGAGTACCAAAGGAATGGATGGATGCTGTGTTGAGCATCTGTGGAGTGGTGTCAATCCCTAATACCTCCGGAGAGTTGCTTGCTCCACTGCCATTCCTGCTCCCCAGGGTGAGACACTCAGATTCCTTCAGTGCCAGAACCTCCTACAGCACCCTGTCCCTCGCAGAAAGAAGTCTTCCTTGACCCTTCATGCCTGTGCCTGTTTCAGTGGCAGGGAGCCAGAAGCTTCTCTTCTCCCTCTTCTCCCTTCCCTCGGTCTCTGCTCACTGCCTTGGCAGCAGAAAGGAGCACAAATGTCCGGTGTGTCTGGGAACACTGGCTTTACACTTCCCGGTGGACAAAGAACTTCCTCTGTTCCACTTCTCTGCGTGACACTTAGGGGTCAGTGGAAAACACCCTGGTCTGTCAAATCTTCCCGCTCACTCCTGTTTCCTCACAGCTGGAGGGAACATGGACCTTCAGGTGGTCCAGGCTGTGACCACCACAGTTACAAGTGTGGAAAGCAAAGGTTAACTTCATATGAACCTTGTGGTATTATAAATACAGATGGCTTTTCATTTTCATACTGGAGAGAGTCCTGAAAATACTAGCTGGCACTGATTCTGAGGCATTACATTTGTCCCCAGTACTAAAAGGTACTTAAAATTCACTTTTGAGTGTTCTAACCACAAGTGGGATAATTACTCTGTTGCTGCTATTAGACCATCATGTAGAAATCACTTAATTTTCCAGCTTTTAGCAGATGGGGCCTGTCTCATGGAGCTGGTGGTACTGATGGCTGTCAAAGGATAGATAGTTTTCATAGAGGTTTCTGAGGAGTTCCCCATCTCTCAAGCCACTGCCCAGCGGGTTGGGCGAGTGTCTGCCCCAAGGACAGATGAATCCCGTGGTGCCTGTTCCCTCCTGAGCCCTCCTCAGCGCCGTGTCCCGCTGAGTCTGCAGCTCCTCTGCCCCGAGGGCGTTCCGAGTGCCCCCCAGCAGGCTGGAAACCTCTGGTGCTACTGCCTGGGCCCGGTGTGCTCGGCTCCGGGAGGCTCTGGGCCCTGCACGGCAATGCAGCCGGGCTGCTCTTACCCCTGCCTCTCCTCTGGCAGCACTCCAGGCACGAGTGCTGCTCGTGCACATATCCCTGGCAAAAAGCAGGCCCTGGGGAGCGAGCCTGTGGCACGGGAGGCAGCGCTGCATCCCGAGGTTTGCTTGGTGAGAGCCGAGTCCTGGGGCTGGGCTGGAGCTGTGGCGGGGCTTTGGGGATGGCAGGGGGTCACCGTCCTCTTGCCCCAGCGGGGCTGGCACCTGAGTGCAGGAGTGAGCTGGGCAGAGGATCTGCCCACCAGAGCTCCCAGCACGGTGGAGCTCTGGCCTCAGGATATCGACTGGCAATTGAGGAGTTAGGAACGGCCTGTGGTGTCCTGAGGGAAGAAATGGGAAGTAGAGGGGTGAGGTTGTTTTCCTGCTTTCACACTCTGCAGTTTGGCTTTTTTTTTCCATTATTGAGTGATTTTTTCTCTTTTGAGTTTCTTTCTAACCTGTCCCTCGGTCCTGGCTGCATTTCAGAGAAGGTGGAAGCTTCCAAAAGGTGCTGTGACTCCAAAAGGTGTGTGGATGGTGTCAGAGCTGGCCTCCTGCCGTCCCCTGGGGAGGAGGATGGCACAGCTGAGTTCAGTGGGGCCAGGGTTTCCCTAGGAATACCTAAAAGCTCAGTGAATTCTCCCTTTCCACCACGCCCAGAGAGCTGGGGATCACCGTGAAATGTAAGCTGCAAGAGAGAGCAGCTGCTTTGATTTTGTTAATGCCAGATGTGTACAGATACTTGCTTTTAGCCCAATATATGCATTTCAGATTGACCAAGGACTTCCATTTGATGTAACACAGCAAATTTGGATAATCCTACTGTGTGTCGTTTGCCATAAGGATGGAATTGCAATTAAAGTTTTTTTAAGAAATAATGGAGCCATTTGTCTTTGTAAGAGCCCTTTATGCTGGTGTTTGGGGTTCTCTGCACTTCTGGTGTCAGGCTGGGGTGAGTTACACCCCCTAAAAAGGCTGGAGAAGACGGTGAATCAGGGATTTTCCCTGGTTTGGGATCCCACCTGTGATGGATAATTTATTCTGTTCCCTGTTAGCGGTCTCTGGGCAGCTCCTTGCTGATGTTACTAATTAAGTGCTTGATTGATTATTTTTTAGAGCAGGGATTGGAGCTGTTGGATGCTTAAGCTGATCCATTAGTGAGCTCTTGTGAGTGGGTTGTGACAGGGGAGACAGCAGGATGCAAAACCAACACAATGGAAGGTGGGAAAAATGGAGGAGGAGCAGTGATGGTCCTTCTTTTCCTCTGGAATCTCAGTCCAAGCTTTGCTGGTTTACCTTCGAGGAGGGATTTGGCTGTGTGAGCATGGCAGAACTTCAGCAATGTCACATTTGAATCCAAAACCGTATCTGACATTGTGGAAGCGCTTCTCCTTCCCTCCTGCTTTCTGAAGGGCTCACTCTCCACCTGCTTCCCTGCTTGGCCGTGTTTCTCTCATCCTGTGTACAAGTACTTGTCTCAAGCAGCACAACCTGGGCAAGGGCAAGGGGTTTATTTGTAAATCAGCATTTCAAGCCCTCACGAGCAGGTTCTGCTCCTGCCTGTACAGCACAGGGATTTGCAAATTGGGACCAGGTCTAAAACCTGCCTTCTGTTTTCCTGCTAAGTTTGTGCTCAGCAGTAAGTGCCAGGAAAAGGTTATTTAATTTGAGTCCATTGGCCTGGCTGATGGGCATCCTCTCCGTGACTGCACGGAGATGGACTGTCTGTGCAGAGAGGGATCAGCTCCGAGCCCACGGCCTTTGATCCCCCGGGCTCAGAGGTTGCTCTGGGAGCGCCTGCCCGGTGACATCTGAGCTCCAAAGGCCAACAGAGCGTGAGGCCACAAAGTGGGGAGGAAGTGCTCCTTCCCATCCCTAGAGCTGTTCAGGACCAGGCTTGGAGCACTGGTCCAGTGGAAGATGTCCCTGCCCTTGGCAGGGGGTGGAATGGGATGGGCTTTAAGCTCCCTTCCAACTCAAACCAGTCTGGGATCCTGGGAGTCACTAGAGGTGCTGCCTGTGATCCCATCGCTCACGGGGCAGGGAAAGGGACTGCGGAACTGAAGCCTGGCAGTTCCTAGAATGATGGAGAGGGAGCTGTCATGGGGAATCCAGAGCACTCCATTCTTCTCCTGTCATTTTTAAGGATGATCCATAACGTGTGAACATCACCCGCAATCGAGGCCTAATTGCGTTTCTCTGACGAGCGGGCAGCACTTCCAAGGAAGCTTAAACGAGCACTTAAGGGATAATGCTCGGAGCAGGTCCGGGGGGGCTCCGTGCCCAGGCCAGGCTCCTCACAGCCAACTCCCTCAGCGCTTTTATCGCCGAGTTATTGGGCCATTATGGGCTACGGTTCTCTTTTACTGCCTTGGATTTCTTGTGCTGTCAGGCGGGAGGGGAGGGATGTGTAACATGACCCAAAGTGGTCTTGTTTGTTTTAATCTGCTGGTTTAATATCTTATGGCTTCCTGCCATTATCCCTTTCGGAGCCGGACCCTGGAGTCACTCTTGAAGGGTTGCTGTGTGCAGAGGCTGAAGGCAGCTTCCAGTGGGTGCAGCTTGTGGCAGGCAGAGCTGGCCTTGGCTTGTTCTCAGTGTGTGGGGGCATTGGTGACAGCTGTTCCCACCTGATGATCCCACCGTGGTGTCCTGCAACGCTGCCTATCCCAAGGCTTTTCCCTCCTGGTTGTTTTCCTTCAGCACCTCCATCCCGCATGTGCTGAAAATCAGTGGCACTGCAAAAGCTCCTGCTGTTTTCCTCTGAAAGAAACACACTTCCCTCGCCCTAAATTGCTGCTGGTGTGCAGCTTTCCCTGCAGGCTGCATCCCAGGCTGCTTCCCGAGGGAATTCCCGCAGGGTTTCAAGTGGTGCGCGCTGTTTGGATCAGAAGAGCTGCCAGCACTTCATCTGCAGTCAGGAGGGACCCGCGCCGTGATCACTGCGGGTCCCACACGGCAGATCATTACTGTCAAGTTCATCCTGACGGATGCACTGTCGTTCCCGGCACTGCCCGAGGAGAGGGAGGCGGAGGGGGAGGAGGA
>VXBT01005254.1:1170-20799 GCA_013400235.1 Oriolus oriolus | reverse complement strand
TGAGCGCTCCCTCTGGGGAGCACGGACACTGTCCAGCCAGGCTGCCACGGGGTGTCCCTGCATCCCTGGGATGGAAGGGCTCTTTTGGTGCTTTGTTTTTTTATCATTGCTGACAGAATTGCGGGGGCTTTCTAGCATTTTAACCCGGAGTAATCGTGATTCATGGCAGGGCTGGGAAACAGGGAGTTGAGTGAAATTCACAGGAGTGAGCTCCATGGGTGCAGAGTTGGCCCTGGACCCGACCGCAGGGGGCACGGCCTGGCACTGGGAAAAGCTGATGCTGATACAGCATCCCAGCCCGGCTGCAATCCTGCCACACACCCACTCATCCTTCAGCTTTTCGGCAGCTTAATGAAATGGTCCCATTTCCTTCTTCCAGCTGTGCCCGCTGCTAAGTGCCTGGAAAATGCATTCCCGGGGGAACAATCCTGCAAGTGAGATGGAAATGACCTGCCGTGGCTGCATTAGTCTCGGTGTCATCGCCTTTGCCTCTTTGCTGTTCAAGTGTTTTTACCCTTCCTGTGCTCAGCAGCCATCCCGGTGGCACTGGCTCCTGTGGCCGTCACCATCTCCCTGCACGGGAAGGGGGCTTGGGAAAACACTCCTCAGCCAGCCTGTTCCCTCTGGCTCAGCCCCGTGCCCAGGGGGTGCTCGGGGTGCACGGAGGGCTCAGGGCCTCCCTCCTGTTCCCCGGGAGCCCCCTGCACAGCCCAGGCAGAGGGAGGAGAGGAGGCTGGAGGAGCCACGTTCTGGGCTCTGTGACACAAAGTGCTGAGGAGGCAGCTCTGCCTTTATCTGCGCCCGTGGCCACTCAGCAAAGTGAAATGAAGCAGCGTAAATTTAATTAATGGCAGAATCAGGCTCAGTGTCGAGAGAGGGACACGAAGAGAATGAGCATGAAAACAAATTTTTCAGTGAGCTTATTAACCCCAAGGTTAGACATTGATGCCAAGGTTAGATCCCAGACAACAAACCCCGCGGTGCCTTGTTAGTGTTCTGGGGCTGGCACACGGTGCTGCTGCGGGCTCTGGGGTCCCCCCGTGCCCTCCCCAGGCTGACCCTGCTCTAGGTGGGCAGAGAGGGATGGCAGCTGGAGAGAGGGCAGGAAAGGGCTGGTTTCGTTTGGTTTTTTTAAGAGAGAAACACAGGAAAGTGCTTTTCTTGTGCACTGTGTTTTGCTTTTTTTCAAGGAGACAAAACAAACAAGACTTGCCCACAGCTAGTGTAACTGACCAAATGAATGAATGAATGAAGGCAAACCTGCTACATCCTCCTTGCCAGGGAATTTCAGCTCCAGGAACCTCCTGCCACCTCCCGTAGAGCTGCTTCAGGGAATGAAAGTGCAATTACTTACTTAATAATTAAATAATGCTTAAATAATTTTATGGTAATTACATTGCATCATGTAATTCTATGACTTACATAAACACAAAGTGATTTCTCCTTTAATATCACAGCTCCACAAGCTGTGCTCATGGGAGAAGGTACCAGATCTTTTTGCAAGTACTTTTTGCTCACACTTTGCCAGGCCCTCAGTCCCAGGTAGCATTTTTGGGACGTGGTCCTACACTGGGTCCGGCATTAGTCTGGCTGTGCTCAGCTCTCCCCACCCCTCCGTGTCTCTGAGAGCTGTAGCAGCCCGAGCCCCTGCTTGGCTCCACTCCACCCCTGGGTGTGGGATTGTGCTGTGGTGGAAAAAACCCTGGGAAAAAACAGGAACTTTTGATTGCACAAGGAAGCAGAAGTGTTGTTTTCCTCCTTTATTGAACTTTGGCAAATAATATGTGTGTGTGGGTTTTACATCAATAGCTATAAATAAAACTTTGAAAGCAATGTAATACTTGTCATTGAGATAAAGGACATCTATTGGCACAAATCAGTGAGTAAAAACCCTTTAATGATAAAATAACATTCACTCTTTAGCTACTTTATTTGTCTGAAAAACTCAGCTTACACTCAGTTCAACATACCACCTTCCACAAAGTTAAAAAATGACATAAAATGACATAATAAAATAGACCTTAAATTTCATAATACAAGTACCTTGGCAAATTCCAGCCAGCTGGAGCAGCTCGTGCCGGCCCTGCTGTGCCCTTGCCATGGCCTCACATACCCCTTGTTGCCTCTGGACTGAGGAATGCAGGTGTACCCAGCGCCTGGTTTTACAACAACTGCGTGTCGGTGAGGAGTGGTGGCATCTGCCAGCGGGGCTCTGCCGAAACATCCCGGCTCTGCTTATTGCGGAAGAACGTGGAAAGCTTTCTGGAAGATTAACCACTGTTACAATCATCAACTGTCTTACAAAAACCCCCATTTAAAGTTCTTGTATCTGTTACTGTCTTTGGCAGAGAAATCAGGAAAAATAATAACCCGACTATATTACACAGCTTTCATTATTATCACAACCTACCGAGTAAGGCCAAATAAAAACGTCTCCTTGCACTAATGAAAGCACATCTCTAATATACCCTTAATGACAGACGATATCAACACTCTACCGACGGGACTCAGAGGCCTCCTCAGAAGACTGTGACTCCCCCCTCCCCAAGCCACCTCTTCCACGCAGAGTAAAGGGTATGGAGCAGTTGCTTTGGCTTTATGTCCAGTACAACCCGGGATCGGGGGGACATCGGGGCTCCAAAGCTGGAGCCAGAGAGAAAATACAACCCAGTCTTAACCGGGGCGGAGGGGTGAGGGGCTCGAGCGTGAATCCGGCTTGTGACACGAGGGACAAATCAAAGCGGGGATAAAGCACCTTAACAAACCTGGCCCCAGGGCAGGGGGTGGGCAAGGGGCTGCCGGAGTCGGGGCTGCCCGGCGGGCAGGAGCAGCACGGGACACAGATGGACTGCTCGGATGGACACCCAGGCCAGCCCGTCCGTCGGGACAGGCGACACGGCTGGCAGAGCGCTGCTCACCCCAGGCTCGTGTGTCCCGCCCGCGGCCGGCACAGCAGCGCAGGGGAGCTGAGGGGTGCTCCCTGGGCACCCACCCCGGCCGCTCCCCTGCTGTGCCCGGGGGCTGCCATAAAGCCAAAGGAGCTCCTGATCCTGGATAAAAACGCACAGCTGGCTCCGCAGCGAGCAGGATGTGCATTGCCACGGGACGGGACGAATCGAATCGCTGGGGAGAAGCTGCCAGCTGGCCAAACTTCTCCTCAAATGGCAATTTCATTGGAACCGAATTTGGGTCTGTGTAACACTGGGACAGACCAGAGCTGATCTGGACACCCGCCCTGAGCAGTGCTGAGCTGCACGGGGCGAAACTGGGCGTGATTTCACAGCGTAAATGCAAACACAACTGCGCCACGACTGCGAACAGCTAACAGGCTCCATGCATAAATAAATACCATCAACCCAAAGACCTCGTCCCAAACCCAAAGGAAGAAGTTGCCATTAAGAACCACGATGCATCACACTGCTAAGGGTTTGCCTCATGCATAAACATGGGAGCGCTGATTGGCAGTTGCTAATTATAATACTACACCGTCACACAGGACAATCAGCTCTTCAGACCAAGTAGCACAAATGTAGAAAATAATCTTTTTTTTTCTCTTTTTTTCTCTCTCTTTTTTTTTTTTTTCCAACAGAGCAAATGAACACAGATTGTTTCTTCAGCAAAATATGAAACTGTAAACTTTGGGCTCATTCTGCAACTTCTCCCCGATCCATAATAACAAAAAAAAAAACCCAACGGGAAGAAATACTGACGTACATTTTTAAGCGCACCTTCTCCGTCTAGTACAAAAGCACAACCTAAAACGTATAAAGCTTCTTCTTCTTTTTTTTTTCTTTTAAATCACAGTTACCAAAAAGAAACAGTGAATAATTTATTACATACGCTATAATAACATTACGCTAAACAGCTATTCTCTATGAGGTATATCTGAGAAAATTCTGTAAGGGATTGCACGGTCTGCGTTGCCAACATGCCCAGTTCGTAATAAAGCTTTGGAACCTTGGAGAAAAGAGAGATCGGGGAGTGGGGGGAGGAGGAGGAGGAGGAGAAAGAGAAGGAGAGCCTTTGGTATTATCAGGAGTCTGTTCTTTGCAGGGCTGCATTGCAAAGCACCACAGTACAAAAGCCCACCAGGTACGATTCGGCGGCCCAGTCGAAGCTGAGGTATTCACAGGAACAATAAAAAAAAGCACAGAGAGGTCTAGACTGGCAAAATCGTTGCTTTGGTTCAAGCAAGGCACTCGTCCCGTGGAAACGTCACTCTTTGCAAGTGAAGCAGGAGTCGGGGGGGCCGCGGGGACCCTGCCAGCTCTGGGGACTGCCTGTGTCCGAGGGCACAGGGACAAGCGGCTCCCCCCGCCCAGAAGGCATCCTGAGAATTATTATAGCTTTGTATTGAAGGAACACAGAGAGAGAGAGAAAAGCACACTTGTCAAGTCCTACCGTTTCCAACGCAGACTGAAACCCCCAAAGAAATACAAAATAAAAGGCAACAGTTAATTAAAGCGGAGCGTTTGTGTTGAGCTGTTGGTAACCTCTGTGAATCCAAGGGCATGGCTCAGGCAGATTCCTTAGGGAAAGGCCCGGGCCCTGCAGCAGCTGTCCCAGCCTGGGCTGGGGCTCGGGGGGAGCCTGGGGGAGTGAGCAGTGCCCAGGGGTGGGTTCGGCTCCTCAGAGCGTTGCTTCAGTCCCATAAACAGCATAAAACAGGCTCAAAACCCAAGTGCCAGAGGGCACCACTAATTCCCCAACCAAACAACCAAACAACTTGGAAGTAATCACTCAGGAATGTGATGCTAATGGAGCTTAATGTAGCCTCGCTTCATTGCTAACTCGAGAAAAGTAATTAATTGATTTTTATCTGAAAACTGTAATTGTAAACAACAAGCAAAGGTGAGGAGGAGGGAGCAGCTCCTGGATCTGAGCGAGGCCGGCTGCGTGGGGGTTACGGGCAGGAGAACCCTGCACCAGCCCGTGGGCTCTGCTCAAGCACGAGAATAATAATAATAATAATAATTAGCAAGGCTAACTGCTGCTGCAAACACACCCCACAGCGGCCCAGGCAGCACCTGCAGAGCCTTTCCCCAGGGAATCTGCGGATGGACAAAGCCCGGAGTCACCTCCAGGTCCACACAACCGCTCCATCAGCAGGGCCTGGAGTGGGAACTGGCTCCACGTCTCCAGACGGTTTTGGCTGGCAGGAAGGAGTAAGGAACACAGAAAAGGGCGTCACCAGAACTGGCAGCTTCCAGAGAAGCGTTTCTTTGGGAATCTGGGCTCTGCTGGACATTTCTGGGTGTGGGAGAGAACGGTGGGAGTTATCAGAGAGCACAAGCAGAATGCAGACCGCACAGAGAAAGAAATCTTTGGTATCTTTGGTATCATCAACACGATTAAAATTACAAATGGAAAAGTCAGTGAGGTAGCCTCTTTGGTTCTCACTAGAAATAGAAAGGTTTTTTCTGGGTTTTTTTTCTTTTTTCCTTTTTTTTTCCTTTTTCTTTTTTTTTCCACACACAGAAGTTCATTCTTGGAAGCAGCTAGTTTAAGGGTTTCTCTCTTTTTGCTTGGCATGGATTAATTTCCCTCCAGCTTAAGTTTTAAGAAGCCATAAAGTTCAGGCAAAGTATCCCAGTGTCTTTTTTTTTTTTTCCCTATTTTTCTGAACACACAGTTTTAGGTTGAATATTCATTGCTTGTCCTCAAAGTTCACTCTGCTGTTCTTACAGGAAATCAGCTGTAGTGCTTTATAGATAATTCTAAATAAAAAATAAAAACTCTACAAGGGCATCCCCGGGTGATGATGAATAAGTTAAATAAATAAGTTATATTACGAAAGCTTCATGTGCCATAATAAAGATACGTCACACTTTCTAATCAGGAGGGAAGAGATTAACTTAAATAATTTAAACTTTGATATTTAAACAACTAAAATTAATTAAAAGAAGGAATTAAAACTAGACCTCTGTTATATGGAGTGGGTTGTTCTTTCCCTGTCTGACAGAACCTGGCTGCTCTACAAAGCAATACCAGCTCTGAAGTGTATTTACTAACAGGCTTCGCATCCCCGATGCGCTACCACAGCCCTATGGATAAATAAGCAAAATTACTCCCAAATGAATTCACAAAAGGCTGAATTAAATAGACACAAACAGCTAACATCAGAGCCCGACCCCGCTGTCTGCAGTCAGGCCAAACTCCCACTAAATTCGAAAGCTAAACCAAAACACAATGGGATTCAGACTGAATAGAGATCTCAGGACCTGCCCTAAGACTAAATCAAATAAATTACATTATCAATAGATAATATATCGGGTTAAGACCCACAAGTGTCTGGAAAAAAAAAATAAAACCATTTTATGCTTTGCCTTCTTAAAAAATTTAAACAATAAAAATTCCCCATAATAAATAGAAAGGAGGCCAAGTAGAAAGTTTCCCTATATCTTAAAAATACTTAGGAATTGTGACAAGCAAGGGAAGCATCGGCCGTGTCCGAAGCCAGCACACTCTTTGCAATACCGTGTCGTTCCCGTGCCTTCCTTCGGGAGAGGAGATCCCCTTCCCTCCCGGGGGCTGAGCGAGGTCTGCTGGTTGAGTCCTTCACGGGTCTTTGGATTCAGCTGTAGGTAAGAGAGATCCACAATAAAGCTTTGCAACCGAAGTCAGCGAGCACATTCTTTGTTCCTGCATGGGAGATCCAGCAATATCCAAGGTTTCTTGAAAGTTGAATTCATCTCGGCTGTGCCCAAGGTTGTGACTCCAAGTTCCTGGCCCGGAAGATGCCGGGATACTCTCTGTACACACGAGTCTTTCGAGTCTTTCGCAGCACAATAAATAAAGCAACGTTACATTACACAGCTCTATAGACTCATGGATACATGGTATAGAGACGGAACACAGCTGCTTGCGTTTGGTGTGGTGAGGGCAGAGCACAGCACAGACTCTGCCCACACGGACAGAAATCTCCACCACAGTCTCTGGCTCCGACGCTCCTCGTCTGAGGGAGCTGCTACATAAAAGCCTACGAGAGTGGACAGTGAAATGGAAGACGTCACACAGGGCCATGAGAGATGCAGGGATAAAAATTGCAGCAGGATTTTTGGGTGAAAATGGCTTGTGACTGTTGATAGATTTGAGGCCCCAGCCCAGAGAAGCCTCATGTGTGCTGCTACTTGGCTGTAATGTTGCATAACGCTTGCACAATTTGGAGAGAATTTCACTGAGGAGAAATTTGTAAGTAATTCAGTACCTGATCTAAACTCCCTTTGCTGGGGCTATTGGATGAGCACGGAGCAGGAGCAAAAAGCTCAAGTCTTTGCTCCCAGGCTTCACCAGAAGCTGTGGGCAGCTCTCTTCTGCCTCGGGGGAAGGTGGGAGGCAGAGCTGTGGCAATCTGGATGTCCCTCAGGTGAGTGTCCCTCAGGTGAGTGTCCCTCAGGTGAGGTGAGCCTCAGCGAGGTGTCCCACAGCCAAGCACAAGCTCAGAGGATGCCTGGGGCTCATTCCCTGTGGGGTACAAAGCACTTCCCTGCCCTGCCACTGCAGGAAGCGGGGGGTGAGGAATGAGCACTGGGGTGTTCACTGGTCCTGCACCATCCCCTGCGACTGCGGATTGCAGGGGGACACTTCCAGCACAAGACACCTCCCCTGAGGGCAATGCCGAGTTCAAAATGCACCAGGGGCTGGTTTGATGGACACTGGGGTGGGAATGAAAGTGAAACTTCAGTATGACCCCACCACCTCAGCTGAGCCCTGCTCCACAGCCTGCTGGCTCCAAACTCCCCACTCAGATACCTGCCTTTTGGGTGAGGAGCCCTCAGAACACATCAGCCCAGACTGGGACCATTTTTGGCAGCTTTATTCCATGTCTGGTTACAAGGATGCTCCAAATCTATTTGGGATCTGCCTGGAAATCTCTGCTGAAGGATGCTTTGATTCCCAGAGCTGGCACATGCTGTCAATGCAGCTGTGAGGATCCTGAATTTGCTTTCCAGAAACTTTTCCTGTCCTGAGCAGATGAGGCTTCTTGATTTTTTTCCTCTTTTAAGTGCAGTCATTGGAAAATGACTGCAGCAGTTCTGTGAAGCAGTTAAAATGAAGCCCTTGTTTAAAGGCAGAGAGGAGCAAGATGCGCTCTGCCTCTGAGGATAAATTTGGACACCTCCTGATTTGGATCATCATGACCTGGATCAAAGAGCATGACAAGGCCAATATGTCACAAGCAACTCCTGAACTGCCCCACGGACCGCTGAATACTTGGGTTTGGTTCAGGTGGAGGTTTGGAGCTGGGCTGTGGTGCTGCTCAGCGCTCACAGTGACAGAGATGGGAACACACACATTGCAAGTTTTATCCCTGGGGAAGAGAAAGAAGGGTGGAGGTCACTCGACCGATGTCACGCACAGGAGGGTGGCTGTTCACAGCTCCAGACACACAGGAGACCAACACACAAGTCACACACCACCCACAAGTGTTTCCTGGAGGGAGGAGACGAACCAGCGTAGTATCCCAACATCTTGCACTTGCAGCCCAAGCAGCTCTTGGAGAGATGCCGTGCGGGGCAGAAACAGGGAAAACATAAACAAACCCACCCTTTTGGTTGCGCAAAGACTCACGAGTGGTTACCTGTCCAGAGATCAGTGGGGTTATGTGCATTAGTCGTGCAAGAGGAGAAACGAACTGAAACACAAGTAGTGAGAATCCTCATCTTTGGTATTGTAGCTGTTGAGGTTTTGGTTGCTCTGTTCCTTGTTCTTTTGAAAAAACTGCATAGGCACAAATTAAAGACAATCTTCAACTTTAAGATGACTTGAGTTGTCAAATGAAGCAGCAATCGTACTGGCTTTGCTTTGTTCTCATTCTTGTCAACCCTTTCTTTGAGATCTGCTTCCGAAAACGTCCAAGATGTCTGTAGAACACAGTGTGGTACTCGTTTGCTTCCTGACATGCTTCCTTGTTTTTTTTTTTAATTTTTATTTTATCTTTCAATGGAACAGTTTGTTGCAGAAGAAGTAGGTGCAGAAAACGTTTCTTTGGTTTCGATTAAGTAGTACATAAAAAAAGTCTCAAGTGTCTCTAGCGGAGCACAGCTGTGCCGGGCCGGTCACCAGCCAGCGGCCGTTCTGCCGCCGCCGGGGCGGCTCCGCTGCACGGAGCTGGAGAGAGGGCTCGGAGCTTGCCAGGCTGCCCCAGCACCAGCCAACCACCCGCACCAGCAATGACAAAGAGAAATGGCAAGTTATAAACATCTTTGGCTTGCAGAAATCCTGTCTCTTTGGTGTGCTGTGTTCCTGCCGGCTCGGGGAGCTGGCAGGGAAAAGGAACTTAGGGATGCAATAGAGCTAAACGCGGCACATCTGAAACGGTCAGTGGTATCTGAAGGGCTTGTTTCTGTTTCTTTTCCTGCTTGAAAGTACCATAAAATACTGATAAAATGAACAAAAATACATTGAATGCTAAAAAGGTTTCGGTAACACAGCCATCGCCGAGGAGAAGCCAGATTCTTGGAAACGAAAAAGGATGTAATAATGTAAAGAAATCTAGATCTTCCAAAACATCGTGTTTGCTCCATGAACTGTAGCAGTTCCATCGACCTCCTGAGTGTGCATTAGGTACAAACACAGAGCTTGTGAGGAACTGCCAGCTGTGCTTGAGGCTCGTGCCATCTCCACGGTGTTCCCGGGATGTCAGGCTGCAGCTGGCACAGCCGCCCTGGGCAGCCCAGGCCGGACCACGGCTGTAGCTACCGGCTTTGTGCTTGATACTTCGAGCTCAAGAGAACTGAACTTTTCTGATCCAAAAACAAGCTGATTCAATTAAACTAAAAAACCAACCAAAAAAACCTTAAATCTGATTTTTTTCTTCCCCTAAAACACTTAACAAAACCATGCCTGAGTTTAAAAACAGGGTCTTGGGTTTTCAGTATCCGACTTTGTGCTCCGTTGTCACGGGGCCGCAGGGTGGTGTGGCCAGCACACAGCAGGCGCCGGGCACGGGAGGCTGCCGAGCTGGCGGCGGCTCCCGCCGGCCACGGAAACCTGGGGCTCAGGAGAAACCTGCCTCAAGAACGACTCCCCTACGTTTCAGACCTGCTTCGCCTGTCCTGAGCATAGTATTGTGTGGAGAGAGGTTAATGTGGAGCCTGCGCCTGCTAAGACTGACGAGAAGCCGTAGGAATGTCCTCGGGAACAGCTGGGCTGGGGTTGCTTGCGGGGGGATTGTGCTTTAAGTCACCAGCGAAGGGCCCTGCTGCGAGGCCGCTCTCTCTGCGCTGTGCCGGCCGTGCCGCGCCCCTCACGCCTTGGTGCAGGTGCTGGGGGCCGAGGAGGAGCCCCCGGAGCTCAGGTCGTCCTGCCACTTCTCCAGGCTGCGCCGGCGGGCGTTCATGAAGAAGTTGCTGACGGTGTTGAGCTCCAGGCCCAGCTGCTGGGAGATGGTGATCTGCATTTCTTTGGAGGGACGCTTGTTCTCCTTGAAGATGGCGAAAAGCGTTCGGCGCTGGAGGTCCGTGAAAACCAGGCGGGATTTCTTCTGGGAGTTGTTCCGCTCTTTGTTGGGCTCTTGCTCTTTGCGTTTGCAGGCTGGGAAGGGGTGGCAGAGACAGAGAGAAAGTGTCAGGGTGGTGCCCACAGACCCCGCTGGCCACCCCGATGGCAGGCACTGACACACGGTGGGCGCAAGTGTCACCGGCTGAGCCAGCACCGCTCTGGCACACGGGACCCGAGGGCTCCCGGAGGAATCCAGTGGGCTGCATTGCTTTTACATCCCCAATACCTCTCAATAGCCAGGAATAACAGTTGAATGTTTTATCCCTTTAAACAGCCAAAAGCAAACCCCAGTCAAAACTCCAGTAGCAGCAACTTTGTGTGACCATCGAGGGGAAAAAGCACCATGGACCTGCTTGGCCTCCCAGCGCAGGGGTCAGGCACCGGCTCACCTGGTCCTTCCCTGCTGCTCCCCTGCAGCCTGACTCCTGCAGTGCCACCACCCCAGGGCACCGCTCCCGTTGCCTGTCCCCTTTCCTGGGGCATGTCTCAAGAGTGAAGCCAGGCAGAAGCGCCTGTCAGAGCTCAGGTCAGGCAGGGCAACAATGCCGGACCATCGCTGTGCTGAGCGATGCTAATGGATCCTAAAACCCATCCGTATTAATAGCTGCTCCGTATTTATTAGCAGAGAGAGAACAGCAAGTGCTGAAACCAATACCGCTGCCGGAGCACACCCACACTTAAAAATAGCCTGTGCAGGCCGTCTGCGCCGGGCACAAGGAGAAAATCCATATGTTGACATGGTTAGGTAATGTGCTGGGACAAAATGAGCCCAGAGAATTGATAAGTGGGCGGGTTTTAAGCAGCCCTGTTAAATAATTCTGCAGGTCTGGAATGTGAAATGAAGCTGGCCCAAAAGTAAAAGTCAGACTGTGGAAATGTCTGTAATTAACCCAGTTGGGGCTGTACCTGTGTGGAGCCTGGCTCAGCCACCGTGGCACCGACTGCCTCCTTCTGTGCAGGGCCAGGAGCTGACAGCATTTCTGCAGGAAACTGGAGTATTGTGTCGGAGTGCCTGACCCTGACCCCTCTCAGCTGTCAAATTCCAGTGGCCACAGCAGAGCTGCCTCTGGGAGGGAGGTCAAGGTCAGACCTCAAAATACCCCAAAGTATAAGAGGAGGATGGTCCTGAGAGTCAGGCTGAGACCCAGACAGGGGTTGTGGGTGAATGTTGCCAGCACAGCCCTCGCGGAGCAGCGGCACCAGCGCAGGGCTCCAGCTGGGAGCCAGGGCAGCAGGGAGCAGCACGGATGCTCCTGCCTGGACACACCAGAGGCATCAAGGGGAGCTGCACCTGTGTCCCAATGGCCAGACTCGCCTCTCTGAGGGCATTATCCCAGACACAGCAGGAGGGAAGAATCTGGGCTCTCTGCATCCCTCACACCACACAGGTAACATCCTACTGCCTGTCTGAGCTAAAAAAGCAGATTTTAAGCTGGGTTTACTTTGCCACGTGTCAGGAATCCACGCAGTGATGTCCCCAGTGCTGGGGACATGATGAGCAACAGCATCTTTGCTGCAGCTTCTAATCGGTTCCGGGACACTGGGATGAGTGGAGTGTTTCCTACCATCACTAATTTATGTCCAGAGATACTCTGCGTTTTACAGTTATTGGTATCTGATAATAAATAATGCAGAGGTATGTGCTTTTTGATGCATTCAGTAAATACTTTCCTTGAACTGTTGAGTTTGCTCTTGAAAAGGCCCCACAAAGGCAAACGCTGCACCTGACGTGCATCTCTCAGCAGAGAAAAATGGGGTGAGCACTCTAATAAAATCAAGTGATTTTCCAGGAAGAAAGAGAAAGGTTTTAACAGCAGAGGGAAGGGAAGAGACCATCTGGATTCTAAGCACAATTTGATTTATTAGCTGCGGTTAAACCTGAACATATCCTATGGAAGAAAATGGACAACCGGCAAGAACTGAAAGCCATAACTGTGGGGAAAAAAAATATATAAAAGCTTCCTTTTTCTTCTGCACTGGACTAAAGATGCTCTTCCATAGAAACAATATAGGAACTGCTCAGAAATGGCCTCAGTGCTGCCTCCCTTAGCGTGGGCCGAAGAGGAGGCCCATGACTTGAAGAGCATTAAGAGGATGCAGGGACCTGACACTGCGCTGTGGCACACTGAGTATCATCCCACTGAATTTCCCTACTAATAATTAATTTGTCTGATTTTCTGCAACAATGACACTGATTTTCCATTTTCTTCCCCACAAGAGAGGAACCTAGCCAGCCCAGGCATTCCGAACAGCCACGAATCCCGAAAAATATCTAGGAGCTCTAGTGCTCGGCTCAATCCCACCCTCTGAGCCCTCAGGCATGGGGCAGGGATGCTCCAGGGCCTCCCTCCTTCCTCGGCTCCTGCGCTTCTCCAGGAGGGAGACAGAGAGGAGGACACGAAGGTCACCAGCATCAGAAGGAGGAGGAAGCCAGGGAGGGGTCCCAGGGGCCGGAGCAGTGCCCGAGCAGCCCCAGGAGAAGCGGAGCCACTTGCCGGGATACTGGAAATGTCAACAACAGCTCCTGTGCCTCTCTGGTTCTGGGTGTTTTTACTGATGGCAAAAGTGACTCAGCACCCACAAAACAAAGAGCAGGTGTTAAGAAGGAGCCAAGCAGAGACCAATATTCCCTTAATCTGGCAGTAAGTCCTCACTCTCCACCGTTCCTAAGGACAAGCCCTGAATATTGATCCCACGTATGTGGTTTGTGTGGGTGCAAAGTCACCCAAACCCAGTTATCTGTCTGATGGAACTAAAACTGCTCCTCAATTCGATTTTGGAGAGGACTCAGTGTGAGGGAAATGTAATTACTCTGGTAATGCTGAACACGATGAAATGACCATCAAAGCATTTTCTAAAGATTTAAAATGTTTTTCTTTCACTGTGATTCACTTAAAGCAACCCCTTGGATATCCCTGTTACTACAATCTCTTAAAAACTAGGCCTCAGAAATCAATTTGATTACCTCTCTGAATTAAGTATGCACGAATGAGAGCGATTGAGATCAATACAAATTAGGTTAAGTACTCCGCTGTGTACAAAATCATTATGGAACAAGGAGCAATCAGAATGAAGATGCAAATAATCACATTGTCGGGGTGGGCAGCCAGTGCTGCTCATCCCAGCTGCTGCACACACACTAAACTCCTAAATTTTGGAGCCCTAGGAATGCCCTTGATGGCATTTATCCAGAAAAACAGATTGGATGTGTAGCACAAAGTTAATCCTGTCCTTCCAGAGAAGATCTGCTTGCTCATCCATTGTAATGGTGAGGTGTTCCCTGTTTGGAGACCCAGGGATTCCTGCAATGCTCCGAAAAAGAAGCTCACAGCCTGGCTTTTTCTAGCCAGGAAGGTGTTTTCTTGGTAGCCCACCTGATTTTTCCCTGTCAATCCAGCACAATCCCCAGGGAATGCTGCCCCTCTCCAGGCCCTGCATCCTGCAGCTCTCAAGAGAAGAAAAGATGAATGGTTTTGGGGACATGGCTCCTTTATGTTTCTTCCTGGCACGCCACAGCTCTCAGGCTGTTTGTGTCCAGTCTCCTGTAAATCTGCTGGATGGCTGGAATTGGGCTGTAAATTCTGCTTCCTCCCTGCAGTGCTGCAGCACCCACCTCAGCACAGGATCTCTGACAGGAGCCTCTGGGTACCACTGGAACCTTCCAGCACAGCACAGCTCTGGATCCTTCTGGCTGCACTCTGAGAGTCCTTCACGTCTAACACCTGGGAGATTTATGCTTCCTCTTGTTCCGGAGATTCTCCCTTTTGAATCCCCAAATAGTTTCCAGCTGAATTATAACACTCCCCAGTGACAAGGATTTATATTCCCCTTGTCAGAGCACAGGGATAAAGCCAGGCCTTCCCTACGCCGAGTGCTCTGCCTGTTGGAGCAGCATCTTCAAGCCCTGGAAGTACCCGAACACAGCTGTGACTGGGAGGACTTTGGGCATCTTTTCCAAGAAACGGCTGGGAATTTAAAGCTGAGGTGGGTAAGTGAGAGCTGAGTAAGAGCCTGAAATCTTACTGCAAGGGGAAGGACAGATCTAGTGAATCCTTGCTGTGTGCTCCAGTTTTCAGGAATTCTGACCCATGGGAGAAAATAGGGCATGAGCATTTCCTTTTACTGCCTGTATCGATAGGGTGGAATTGGGAAGAACAGGAGAGGAGAGGAACAGAGCTCTGCCAGGTTATCCAGGAAAGCCAGACCTGTGCTGCCCTCCAAGCTCTCCTTGCGCTTCAGCTGAACACACAAAGCAAGAGCAGCCCTGTTTCTCCACACACTCAGGTTCCCATTTCCTTCTTCCCAGGGGCTCAGGAAAGCTCAGCTTCAGCAGGAGAGGGTCCCTCCTCCCGGGCTCCAGAGAGATGGAGATGAGGAAGGGAGGGGAGAGGGGTCATGGATCCCACCATGCCCACAGGAAGGAGTGGGCAGGACAAGCCCAGGGGAGAAGGACCACGGAGAAGAAGGTGTGTGGGAAGCTCTCTGAGGAAGACTTCCTTCTGCTCTTCCTTCCCCTCCTGCAGACGAGTGCTGCTTGCCAAAGCTTAATGCCTCAGCACAGGCCCCGTGCTCCCATCCCATTATGAGGGGATGAGAACTGCTGGAAAATCACCGCTGCTCATAAATATGTTCCCTGCTTACTGAGAGATATTTTGGTCTCGGAGACAATTTGCGTTTTGGGAACCTGCCAGCCTCTATCGCTTGTCTAATAATTCCTCTGTGCAGCATTTACCAGTGGTTTGAGTCCCTTTTTTCACAATGGAGCAGTTTGATTTTATAGCTCAAAAACCCCAAACAACCCCAAAACTCTCCAATTTCTTTTTTGATTGCATTTCTGTCTGCCATCAGCGAGTTGTCTGGCTGATGTTATCACCAAACCCATTTGAGATTAGTCTGTTTGGTATGATTTCTGTGTGCAAAACTCTCTATAAATCACAGAGCTTTTTATGCAAAAGTCTGAAAGATTGATAGAGGTGGATACAAAATCTTTTACCTTGGAAAAAGAGATGCATTATCTGTCCCGTTGGATATAGTGCTTTCCCTGCATATTCATGGCCCAGGTATGACAGGCTTTTTCCAGAGAAGACAGGAGACAAGATGGGAGCCTTAAATACAAACAGATTGCTATCAGAAGGAAGGGAGTGTTCTTTTTTGCTGTGTCTAGTGGGGATAAGATGAGAAGCAAAGGATTTAAAAGACAAAAAGTGAGATTAAGGCCAGTCATTAAGGGGTTTTTTTGTACCTGTAAGCCCTGGAAGAGATCGCTTAGGTAAAAAATCCCCCTCTGGAGATTCCTGAAGAAAGGGGCAGACTGTCAGGACAAGTGATGTCTGCAGTCCCTTTCAGCCCTGCTTTCCCTCTGAGATCCATTCTCTGTACACCTGCAGAGCCCTGTTTCCACTCTGAAGGCAGCTCCAGGGGAGCTGCTCTGATGAGAGGAGTCTGCTGCCTTTAGTGCTTTAGCCATGTTGGGTACTGCAGGAAGCTTGTCATCTCCCAGTAATGGCTAATTGGAAGGGAAGGGAAAGCTCCTGCAGCTGCTGGATGGCAGCAACATCCAGGACAAGGTTTTGTGAGTAATACCAGGGAGGAGCACCAGGGATGAGCACCCGGGGCCACGGTGCAGAGCCAAAAGGCCCCTACAGAACCAACACCAGTTACTGGAAAGCAATCCTTTTGGCAAAAATGTTTTCTCCTTTATGCATTCCTTGCCACAAATAACTTGTGGAAATTTTCAGCTGCAAAGGAATACTTGAATTTGGGCTATTTCAGCTCAAACAGTGATGGGCAAGACATATAGGGAAAAAAAGAGATTCTGGGGAAAAAAGTCTTGTAAGGAAATAGTGAAGAACAGCTTCAGAATGAGTAACACATGATGACCAATTAATTGTTTCCTTTAAAAAGTAGGGGGAAAATATAGAAATGCATTTAATCACAGATGTACTCAGAATTAACTTTATCAAATAATCAAGAAACTGATAAAATCCGTCTGCTTTGCAAAAACAGGATTCAGATTTCTGTGTGGCAGAAACGCCTTCAGAAATGATGTGGAACAAAGAGCTGGGGCAGGGTATCATTTCGGAAAGTTGGTACATGAGAAACATAATTTATCAGCCGGCACCACAATTTACCGCATGGATTGTTCAAACACAACCACTAATCTATAGCTGAAGAGAGCACCAATATTTCAAGCCACTAAGCACCTTTCAGAAAACCTTTATGCACCTGTATATTTAGTTCAACGCTAAGAAATAGTTTTATAAATAGGTAACCTGCCTGATACAGATGTTATCATGCCTTAATTTTTAGCTGGAGATACAGACAACAAAACAGTCTCAAAATCCAGCGAGGAAGCATTTGGTAGGGCACAAAGAGGCAGGAGACAGGCGGACAGCTGTCTACAGCCCATTCCTCACTGTGAGACCCCTCTCCTTGGCCTGGGGGACCTGGGGGAGCAAGGGCTCAGCCCTGGGATGTGACGCTGCCACCGCCCACTCCTGGTACCGTCACCCACGGCTCGCCGGGCCCGGGCTGGGGAGAGTCCCCGGCCACCGCCTGCCCCGGGCGTCTCGTCTCGCTCCTGCTCCCGCTCTCCTCCTCCTCCCTTCCCTCCATCCCTGCTCTCCTCCCTCTCCGCCGCTCTCCGTGGTACTGACGGATCTGCGCTCGGAGCGCGGGTCGGGCAGTTTTGCACAAATGAATCATTGATGGTGTTTTGGTACAAAAGTGTTAAATCATCAATAAGGCGATCCGTCACCGGAGAAGGTAAACAGGCGGCGGAGCGCTCTGCTGACCCCGCAGAAATTTAGGGATTGTCCGTCGGGGCCGCCGGGGCTTTCCCGAGACCTTCCCGCGGAGGGCAGGAGGGAGGGTTGGGAGCCCCGATCCCCCCGTCCCGAGGGCAGCCCCGCTCTCCCGGCGGGAAGCGGCAGGAGCAGGGGCACCAGCCCCGTTTTAGGGACCCAGGTCCGGGGCTGGTGCCGCCGTCGGGGGTGGTTTTGAGGGAAAAGCGTTTGTCTGACCCTCCCAAAGCCCCCGTCGTGCCCCGGGGGCAGCGCGGTGTCCCCGGGAGGGCACTCGCCGCCTCCCCGGCTGCAGCCGCAGCGAGAGGCGCGCACGGTGACCCCAAAAGGGTGCTCTGCCCTCGGAGCTCCAGAGCATGCACGGAACTCCCCGTTCACAGCGGGTCCTGCCCGCACCTTCCCGCACAGAAACCCCCAGCACCGTCCCCTGACGGAGGAGTCCTAAAGACCCCCAAGAAGAGACAATAAGCACAGAAATAATAAGATTAAATCAGATCAGGTTAGAATAGAATAGAATAGACAACACTATATATCTTCTACAATAATAAGAAATACTAAGCACACCCACCCTGCTACTGCTCCCACAGGGAGAGGGGGATTTCCCTTCAAGGACAGCAGATTTTTGCCCCACTTGGGAAAAATTTCCAGGAGTATGGGGCAAATAGCTGGTGGGTTTTTTTAAAAAAAAACCTGAAATACTTGTGGCTCTTCCCCTATGCACAGAGGGATTTAAGCAAGCGAGTAAAGGGGGAGAAGGAAGCACTGAGGCAATGGGGCCGCATATTCACACGTGGTAATAAAAGAAAATTAAAATAATCGATTTCCTGAAGGGAAAGGTAATTTGCAAAGGTCTTTCCCGCTCCATGGGGAATCCATGCCCACTCAGCACCCGAGCTCTCTCCAAACTTTACTCCTGGATGCAGAGGCATTCAGGGGGACTGGTAAAGCAGAGATCCAGAATTATACAGGCATAACTCTGCGTGCAGCTGTGATTCCTGATTTTCTGCTCTATATGTAGGGCTCCACGGGGAACCCCCACCCGGGACCAGTGCTGGGAAGGAAAAGCACCAGCCACGTTACTGGAAATGAGCCGGCTCAGGTTCCAGATCAATGAAAACTGGGTCCACGCGTTGTTGCTCCTGTTGCCAGCATTAATGCTCTTTTAATCTTCTAAACATTATCTGCATCGATTTCCCTCTCGATACACGTTTGTTTGTGAAGGCGACATCGCCGCGTGCTCGGCAAAAAACCCAAACCCCTTCTGTCCCTCCGACGCCCCTGTCACGGACAGACCTCGGCACCTTCATTTGGCTGCAAACAGAGAGGATGCCCGCGGGTGCTGCAAGGGACGAGAGGAGTTTGCAGTTGCTGTTAGAGCCGAGGAGGGGATCAGCATCCCTCTCCCGATGGGCAGCACAGCCGGGACTGCCCCGCACCTCGGGAAAGCCCGAGCAGTCTCCGCGGGGATTCTGGAGACCCCAGGCCATGGGTGTTTAACCCGCAGCACCTCTGGTTAGGGGTTGGGCAGGGATTACGGCCATCAATCATCCACGGCTCCTCTTTGCCCTGCTCCGCCGCATCCCAGCCCCGCTCGGCAGCTGCTCCTCGTGCATGGACTCTCTGCGCCCATTTCCCCCGTGTCCCTCCAGCCCCTTCGCGTGTGCCAGCAGAGCGGGCAGCCCTGAGGACAGCCCGCTGTGTACCTGCCCACTGGGGACCAATCTGCCCGCGTCGGGATCAACTGAAATAAAAGAAGGACGGACTCGGTGGCACAAACATCCCCGGATTTTCGTCGCTGTCAGAGCAGAGCGGCCCGGCCCTTGGCCCCCGCCGCATGCAGCGGTCTGTCCCACGCGCGTCTGCCCGCGCCAGAGCCCCCTGTGTCCCTCTACACTCACGTCCACGGCCGCGCGGTTCCCGGGGAGCGGGGAGGCAGCCCCGGCCGTGCTCCGCGGCGGGGCCCTGCCCTCACTCCCGCGGGACGGACCGGCCGGCGACCCCCGAGCACCCACCGCGCCGCGGACGCACCCAGCACGGCCCCACGGCAGGGACAGCTCTCGGTGGCTCTGTCCCGCTCACCCCCGCTGCGGGCACTGCCGGGGATCGGTACCGGANCGCTGCTTCCGGCAGCGCCGGCAGCGGCAGGCGGGATGCTCGCGGAGAGCGCGGTGCGGTGCGGAGTGCGCACCTTCAGCACCCGGCCCTGGAGAGCAGCCCCGGCCCCGGCAGTGGAGCGCGCCCGCCCGCCGGCCCCGAGCCGCTCACAGCCCCGCCGGACAGAGCCGGGCTGCGCGGTACCGGCGCTGCGGGAGATCGGGACCGG
>VXBT01005251.1:0-15947 GCA_013400235.1 Oriolus oriolus | reverse complement strand
GATAATTTTAGATTCAGGAATTACAACTTTCACTCCCCCTGGCATCAGGGGCATCAGAACAACTTGATTTTTTTTCCTGATAATTGTAAATAGATGAGCTTCATTTATTGAATGAATCTTGAACTGGCATAATTTTCATGCCCTGCTCATAACTATGCAGTTGAACTTACCTGAATCAGATATCATAATTGTAAAAGTGCCAGAAGTAATGTAAAGATTAAAACTTCATGTTGCCAAAATAGAACTTCATGAAGAATGCCTTAGATATTTAGTCGTAAACTTTTAACTACCTACTTTGCATGTTCCTTCATATAAATTTCTTCAATATAAAAAGTGTAGAAAGGTTTAGGTTGGAAGGGACCTTAAAGATCATCTAGTTCCAATCTCCTAATATATATGTTGTGTTAGCAGGATGCAATTCCTAGTCACAACAGAACATGCTGAATAGTCTGCCTGTTCCTACTACTATCTGATGTTCTCAAGAATCAAATAAACTGACAAAATGCAAGTGCAGGACATTCCAAACATACTTCTGTGCTCAGGAAATGATGCTGAGGACAGGGCTTTTGATTTCAAGTGAGAATGTATGTCTAGACATGTAGTTACATGTCTTCCCTATCCTGTAGGATAGATGCTGAAGTCTTTATCTCAAATCATAAGATAAATATCATGTATCCAAGAGAATCAAAGGAACAGTGAATTGCAGGAATGCTTTCATCTTGAAATGGCAATATGCATCTAGAAATCAAGACTCAGATGTTGGCTACTTCTGAACTAAGAGTTATGGACAGTATTCACGCTATTCATCACACACACCGGATATCATATTTTAGTCTTCAAAGTGCTCCAGGAGCTTTTAGTTTTTGAAATTAGGAGAAAACCAAATCTTTGCCTTCAAGATTTTTTACAAATACTATTAGGACAAAATGCACAAGCATAATCAGAAGCTGAAATAAAGAACTAAGATCTGAATAAGATAATAACATAAATACATCATCTTCACTCATGTAATTTAGATTGCTTGCACTGTGCTTCACATGTCCAAATTAGCTGTTCTCCTTCAAAGAAATCTGCAGAAGCAAGGCCATGTACATGAGTTTTGACTGCACAGTTGCAGTCAAAACTGCAACTCATTAGCACTCATTTAATATTTTTCATAATGGATCTAAATTATTTTGTTATGTGGAGATAAGTAGGCTCAAATTATTCTTTATTCTTTTGATTTGCTACTTTTCTGGGATTTGCCACGTTCCCTGCATAACAGTAATAGCATAAGCTATGAAAAAAGGCCCTTTTTCTCATTTTATTGTAACAGTGTCTTAAAGATTTATGTGAAAGTTTGCCAAAACCCTGAGATTTAGTGCAAAAGTTAGAGAGGCTAGTCTTCTATGAATTTGAAGCAATGAAGTATTTCTCATGCTTAATGGGAGATATGCTTTTCTTTTAGAAAGTATCCTTTAATTTCAAAATTTTCCTTGCCACAAGGAGCAGCAGATTAAAAAATATAAATTTACAAAAAATAATATTTTAACATGTTTTTTACTTCCTATTTCTACAAACTATCAATGAACATTTTTTTCCAATTGGACTTAATGGACATGGAGCTACCATCTTTCTGGTTTTCAGTATCTAATACTGTTAAATTCTATACATTCCCAGTCAGGAATTAGTGGTTTTGTTATGATTCATTGATTGCATATTCTTGGTGGTGTTATTTTCTTCTTTGAACTTTATGAGAGAAATCTGTTTTGTTTGGTTGGTTTTTTTGTTTAATTTTGGCCCTAAAATCCTGTTACCAAACTCCTTTTTTTCTACTGCAGCTGTCAAAAACAATTGAAAACAGAGCCAGCAGGATTTGGAACGCTGTTATTCAAGCTTATTAAAAAAAAGTGGTTTTGTGGCATTTTTATATTTACATTGCTAAGTTTAACTAATGACTTCTTAAGCAATAGCCTGTAAATATTTTACTAATTTAGGTCTCCCACAAATTGTTGAAGTTCTGTGAAGCAACACACTCTCCCCAGTCATCTGGGAAAAAATGTTTGTTAAGATCTTTCAGGTTTTGCAGTAGGTCTTCATGTTTAGCCAAGAACAGTTAAAAGCAATTAAAGTTGCCTTATCAGTTGCAGTTTAACAGCCTAAGGAGAAGATACATAGTAAATATTTACAGGTAAACTCAGAAGATAAATAAAGCTGTATTATTCAATTGCTTCATTTATTGAATTTCTTATTCATTAAAAAAAAAGAAAAAGGAAAAAAAGAAAGAAAAAAACATAATATGGACCAACAATGTGGTGAGAATACAGACATTTTGATACATTATGGAAGCACAGTTCATTCTTTATTTTCCATGGTTAAATCATATAGATATTTTCTGCAAAGACACATTCTGCATTACACTTCAAACCATTAATATTATTTAATAATTTTCAGTTTTCTGAATTTCTATTTTATTTAACATTTTTCATTGTTCAGACTTGTTGTTCTAGAGCATTTTTTCTCTAATATCAGGGAAGGGAGGAAGGGAGGAAGGGAGGAAGGGAGGAAGGAAGGAAGGAAGGAAGGAAGGAAGGCCTTCAGTTTTCATAGGGCTTATACTTCTGCTTTGATGCGTTCGTTTAAGTGAGTTGTTGGTTAATTCAGATAGTAGATTTTCTCTCTAAGTGCTTGTCCATTGCATTTCCTAACTTTGTAGTAAAAAACCCACAAATCAGGAAGGCATTTTTCAAGAACTTTTCACTATGCACCATGAGCAGTTGTTGACTTAAATTGTTCAGGAGGTTTTCATCGCTTCTTCCCTGCCTGGTAAAATAGGTTGTAGAAGGCACCATCAAACTATTCGTTCATAGTCAATAGGCACTACACAGGGATGAGAGGTTAACCATGGCAACTGTCTCTTCATTAGTGAAGTTACAATGCCCTATATGAATCCACCTCAATCTTCAACTTGCTGTTAGATGAGCTATTGAAAGTGTGACAGTGCATCATGGTGCAAGGCTCCTCCTCATCTTCTTGTTCCTCCTCACACTTGCTTCCACTTCTTTCTTCTTCAATGCTGCTCATCTTCCCAGCCTTGGATTATCAAGAGGCCACATGGGTCTTAGTGCTCTCAGATGCAGAAGCTGGCAGGTATCCCCTTCCCATGATTTCCAAAAGAGTTGTATCATGCATATGAAGGGAGTCAATGAACAGGATGCATTTGGTACTGGAAATTTATTTTTCACTGCAGTGTCTGAAGCAGCACTACTCAACTGGCAGAATCTAGACCCCAGCTATGAATAAATATTAGGCAGTTTCATCCTGTGTCCTAAACGTTAGTGTCTATCACCACTTTTCCAATCCTTTCAGGCACACAAATGTGCCAAGTGTTGCAGTTCTCATTTCTGAAGAAGTCATGCACAGACTGACTGGAACCACAGTCCTGTGGAGTTAAAAT
Organism: Oriolus oriolus; assembly: GCA_013400235.1. Lineage (NCBI taxonomy): Eukaryota > Metazoa > Chordata > Aves > Passeriformes > Corvidae > Oriolus > Oriolus oriolus. The sequence continues at coordinate 12,511 of VXBT01005251.1, read as the reverse complement.
TCTTTGTGGACCTCAATAAGCAGCATTCTTAGGTTACAGTAGGTATGAGTGTAGGCATAGGAGCCTCATCATGAGATTATTTTTCTCAGTAGGTCATTACAAACCATGGTATCATAGAATGGCTTGGGTTGGAAAGGTCTTTTAAAGGTCATCTAGTCCAGCCTCCCTGCAATGAGCAAGGACGTCTTCAGATGCCTTATGATGCAACAGAGGATGAAACTTCAAACTGTCACCAGTCTTTCTTTTCTTTGTGAGGTTTATTTCAGAAATACAGAATTGTGAGGGTTTAGTTTGTTACAAATTTAAAAACACTGTAAGTGAAATAATAACTGTTTGGAAATGTTCCATGTTTTGTTTCCTGCTGTTTCTTGTTCTTGCTTCTATATAAGGAAACCAAACAGCAAACACAAGGCTGACAGCTTTTTCAGCTGGGCAGTCTGGCATTTTATTACCTGAATCTTATGATGTTACTGTAGAGTTCCTTGCTCTGATAATTCCTCTGAGCTACCAAAGCTCACTATAACTGGTTCAACATGATTTTGCAAAAGAAAAGTCCCCTGAATATTACTAAATAGAAAAAAAGCCCTGTGTCTGATTAAGGAAGCTCCTGAGTTGTAAATGGGGGAATTGCTGGGAAACATATCATATCTGGCCAACTTTTTTGGCCCTTCTTGAAGGCAAGGCCAGACAAACTTTTTATATACTCAGTACAGTTCCTCTTTGGTTCTTGATGATGTAATTAATTTTTTCCATCATCATTATATTTTTCCTGGTCATGCATTTTGTAATCTAGTCCAAACCTGTCATGAAAATACTGCAGCCTGTCTTTCAAATTCACTTACAAAATTTTGTGTTCACTCTAAGGACTCCCCTACTGTAGTAAACTACAATTTTACTACCCTTAATAACTTACTACAATGTACTGCAGCCCTCAAAACAGAAAGCATTGGAGAAGAATTAATTTTATAAATAATAAGGAAATTATCTTTTCTCAGCAATTAAGAAGGAGTGACAAACAGTGGACACATCTAGTTGTTTGGTAAATTGAATGTATGTAATTTCACCTAGTCAAGTATCAAGCTGGACCATGGTAAGTTTTCAAACTCTAAAAAACTACAACTAGAGCTGCATAAGCTGCATTTATCTGTATTGAATTTGTAAACTCTGTCAGTGTTTCTTAGGCTTATAGTAAGGAAAAGGGGAGATATTTCTGGGAAAGACATGAGCAGTCAGGACGATGACGTATGCATGCACATATGCATTTATTATGTATTTCAGGAGTGTGTGGACTACCTGTTGCTTAAATAAAATCTTCCATCACTCCTAGTATTAAAAAACGGTGTGATAACTGTACAAAAAACAGCATGGCTGGATTATATAATACCCAACAGAACTGGTTGTCAGTGTTTCAGTTACATCACAGTGATGTTGAGCTGCCTTCTCCACATCAGTCTTATCTACTAAGGTTTATCTAAGTAGTCCAGAGGCAACTGCTTGCACTCAGAGTAAAAGTCATGTAAGTGAAGGTTCATCTGCTGAGAATCACCCTTTGGAGTTCTTTGGGAGAGGATTGTTGGTTTTATTTTCATATGAAGAAAACTGCAAATAATTAGACTATTTTGGTTCTTATCAAGCCTATTTATTGGCATCCTTTTCCTTTTTGCAGTGCTGATTTTACAAGCTTAAAAGAATTTGTTGCTTATTTTCTGATATGTTTGCTCTAATTATTGAGCTTTTGTTTCATCAAAATTCAACCAGTGGGTATAGAGAACTCAAACATCAAGGCTTTAAATGCTGCCAAAGTTTCAACTCTGTTTTAGCTCTTTACAATACTGATAATGAGGCAATTGTTACCAATGAAGAAAAAAACAGGACCATAAACTGTACCAATATTCAGCATGTGGCAAAAAGCAGGCATCTTTACAGTTTTTCTTGTTAAAATGTTATGTTTGTATGACTTGGGGTATTGCCTACATTCCGAAGGCCCTTACGATTTGTACAGTATTAAACAAAAGGGCTAAAGGGCTCCCAAACTGCTGTTTCTGGAACAATGCCTGTCAAAAACACATCCCCAGTCTTTGCTGATGCTGCATAACTAATGGAGAGGGACAATGCCTGGCCAAGCACCTCTGCCCCTGATGTGTTCAGACCTGGCAAACATGGACTTTGAATTCTGCTGCAAACATGGTCAACACAGGGGCTGGCTCTTGTCAGTGCGAGAAACATGTAGGGGTGAAAACTAACTTTTGCTTTCCTTATTGCAAACTTTGTCCCTGCAGACATCTTCCTGCAGGCGTTCCCTAAATCTTTTATCCTGTAAATACAGTGGGTAACATAAAATGGAGATGTATGTGTGCATGCTTAAGGACAGATTCTGCACATATTTTTGAAGGTGAATGGAGTCAACTGGTTCAAAGTCTATCTTGGGAGTCTCCTGGGCTGAGAGGAGGTTGTCATTTTAAGTTTTATGGGGTCAGACGTCTTATATATGACTTGAAGGAGAAAATAACAACAAATCAAAGAATAAGTTATTCTTATAATTTCTTACAACCCTATAAATGGCCAGAGCTGGGCCTAGTTATGTATCCATAATACTTTTCTTTTTCTCCCTTTCCTCTGAATTCTTAGAAATCCATTTTCTCTCAAAATTTCCAGAGCTTGCCAAGAATTCTTCCATTCTTCTCCAAAATTCACCATATTTTCTGACTCCATGTGTGCTCTTCCGGCCACTTGGTTTGCTGAGCTGTGCTTCCTCTGCCCCTCACACCTCCCTGTCCCCTGACAGTGTCCTTCTGCTGGTTTTCTGATCCTGGGGTGGGGTCCTAAAAGCCCTGGGACCCCCACCCAACTAGGGCAGGAGAAGGGCTGCCCACCACTGGAGAACAAGCAAAACTGTGCCCTGTGTCAGCAATGCTTAAAAAGTGTTTTTCCGAGGGTGCACCAGCTGAAATGCTGTGTTTGTGGTTTGCAGAGATCCCCTTGGTCTTGTACCTCTTTGCTCTGGTTTCCATCACCTGGCTGTGGGGAGGACTGCACATGGCTTACCGGCACCTCTGGATGTTAGTCTTCTTCATCATCTTCAATAGCCTGCAGGTAAGAGCCAGCACCTGGTCCTTTAGTCTTCTTGCAGACCTGGGGGTGTCCTCTCCACTCAAGTGTTTGTTGCTTTGGCCTCACCAGCTGAACAACATCCTGTAACTCGCTGTGACAATGTGGAAGTATTAATTGTGTATTCTGTTTATTTCTCAACTGGCATATGGAATCTATATTAAAAGAGGGGATGCATTGTTTTTAAACAATAGCACTGTAATTGCATAGATTTAATTTCATAGCCAATACACTCAGAAAGAAAATTGCTTGCTTCTGTATGTAAAGTGTTACTGAGGTAATTATACCACTAAAACTGACATATCTGCAGCCTTTGCAAAATCACTGACTATTTAAATTTTCTATAGATGTTAACTCTAGTAGTAGTAGTAATAATAAGAATAGTAATAACAATAATAATCATAATCATAATCACAATCATCCACACAAATATTTTAAATTATATAGCCCTAAGACTGAACTTTTTTCCATTGTAAGAGGTGAACCTTGAGGATTAGCTTTTCTCATATAACATATATATTGGTAAAGCAAATAACTTTTATTGAAAAAAGAAACAAATAAAGACTAAATGTTCATCATTAATAATAAAAAATGTAAATAGCCCTTTCCAAAATTTTACACATGTAAGTGTTTCTTACTGGGCTCTCTACTGAATTGCACTGCGTTTAATGCCATGCTGCACACTGCAGAATTATTTATAGAATAAAGGTTATTATATCTCAGATGGGAAAATATCTCTGATATCTGAAAACAGTGAAATCAGCAGAAAAAATTACATATTAAGTAAAACATTATATATTAATTATTATAAATTAGCAGTAAAATTATATATTAAAATCTTTGGAGGGCAAGTTCTGGACTCAAAAACTCCCTTCTTACTTTTTTGTAACAGAAATCTCTGTGACATCTTTTCTTTCCCAATATTAAAAAATTTTATACCCTATCAAATAAAAATTAATTAATTAAAAGCCACATATTTTCACAAAATAGATTTCTTTTACATTCAAAAGGTAGAAGCTTCCTTACGCAGTATTGAAATACTTTCAAAATTACATCTCAGAAGAAAATTCTTTTTTTTTTTTAGTTGAGGACAAAGAAGTACCTTATTCTCCCTGTAATAGATTTGATTTTTCTGTATATATTGTTATTTACCTATTTTGTATATATTGACATATATTGGCTCTACTTGACCAATAGATGTGGTCTTTTTTGGCTTCTTGACTTAATGTTCGTTCCTAATATCTGGGAAATAACTGCATACAAAAACAGGCCTGCAGAAGATAATGCAGAATGTCTATTCAAATTATATCAGTATTGGTCTTCCACATCAGGAAGAGAAACGTGTTATTTTTGTTATTTCTAGCCCCGGAGAATCAGTAAAACCTGAAATATAAAATAATTTTTTTCTTTATTCAATGTAGGTGAAAACATTTCAAATGCATAGTCTCTTCCTGCTTATTATTTTAAATTAAAACATGCATGTCTGGAGCTCCAACTCAAACAGTAGTAAAAAAAACCTTTATTTTCAGCTATGAGGAGCTTAATAACTTATACTCCATGCTTTAAAAGCAATTTTTATCCTTTGCTGAATTTTTGTGACGTAAAACGTAATAGGACAGTATCCACTACATTTTACAACTGTTTACTAACTGCTTTTTTAAGTCTAAAGCTACCATGTATTTAAAAGGAAAAGAGCTTTTTGATGTTGTGTACCTTGAGAGAAGTTAAAAAATAGAGTAGCTCTTTCACAGTATTGCAGTTTTAAAATTTTTTTTTGTAGATGATTCTGTTTGGTGCTTTGTAAATCTCCATAATAAAAGAAGTTTTAAAAATATTTCCTGCAATGCCCCCACACTTTAAATAACTATTCTATACAGGATGTTCTCCTCTTTTAAAGTTAGGATTTATCTATTCAAGAAATGCAAAAACTGATGTGTGATTCAGGTGACCAGACATGCAGCATGAAATGAAAAACAGGGAAGGAATAAGGTGAAAAGTCTGTAGATTTCTTTAATCTATGCTTTTCCTAAAATAACCAGATACAACTAACTAACTTAGAGAAGATATCAGTATGCAAACTCTTTGTGTAGAACAAAATTATGTTTTACAAATACTGAAAGAAAATGAAGGTTTTTCTCTAGGCAGGTGTAGCTTCAGAAAGCTTTTTAGACCATGTTCCCACTGATGAGGAGCTGGTCTTGGGGGGTACACACTTCCTGCTGAGGGTCATTCTGATCCACAGGTCACATTCACCCAGCCCATGGACAGTCATGTCCAGTGTCCTTTGAAGATTTAATCTCAGCCCATCTGTTTGTGACTGGGAAAAGAACTGGGACTTGATAGCGGATAGCACATTTTCATAATGATAACAATAGAAACTAGCTATCTTTGTAGTGCATTCTGTTGTCATCTTATTCTCATGTCTTTGTCAGCTCTCAGAATTGATGATTGTTAAAACAAGGTTATTTTTCTACAATAAAAGGTGGGTTTACCATTTACTGGTGAGCATTTCTGTTATACAGCAAGCCCTGTTTCAGCTGGAAAGCAATTCATTGTTCATTAAGAGCTTTTTCATGACAGAAAAGAGAATGTGAAATAGTTTACAAGAAGCAGAGGCCTGGTTCCCTGGTGCTCAGGAGCTATGGACTGTGTAACGAAGCAGAACGTGACCCATTAAAATGTGTTGTATGTCCAAATGGATTCAACACAGGCGATTGAAAGGACACAGAATGTTATCCATTGTGTTTATTTAGCCTTATGACCTGCATTTCCCAGGAAATGCACTTGCTTGAAAAGTCATCTACTCAGTACAAATTGTTTCCAAGCACTTCCTACAGGAAACGGTTCCCATCAGAGACAAGTTTATACTATGAGCTATTCTAGTGCTTGGGGGCAAAAAGCAACCCTTTCCCTGTAACTTTAGGAATAAACATGCAAATACCTGTATAGGAGGGCAGTAACTGATTTACAAAATAAAAAGTACATTTAGAAAACCATGAAAGAAAAAGAATAAGAGGGGTCTTTGGGATATTTGGTATTTTGAATTCATTAGCAGTATGCACTTAATTGTCCTACCCAGACAGCATCTGTGATGCACAAACATAACCTGTTGCTCTTACATGAAAAGCCTCGGCTCCTCATCTTTTCCCACGTAAAACAGAAAAAACATTTACCTCTTTTCTTACCTTATGACTGTCAGTGTGGCTTTATTCACAAGATATATGTTTTCTGGGATCAGGAGTGAAAGAATAAGCTGCTATGTTAAGTGCTTCTCTCAAATGTTTGGGATTTCACAAGCTCTTTTGCATGAGCTATACCCATCTAAATGACCACTGTGTTTTTCATGCAGTTAGGGGAGTGTTTCTGATTTATGTAGCTGATGTCAACAGCAGCGTATTTGCATTCGATGGATCCAAAGTTCAGGGCAGTGGGTGGATCTCTTCCCATTGTTTGCAAAGGGTTAAAATGAGGCTTCAGACCCATTCCTAGGCTATTCCCTGCAGCCGACTTTCTTAGTATAATCTAGATATTTCTTTGGCTATATTTACAGCAACCTGCACTACACAATTCCATCCTCAACCTTTATAACTTAGGGTGTATCTACACTGTAAACTACAAGGTATTAGGTATGCCACAGATACCCCAGTCACGGTTCCCTTGTGATAAGCCCCACCACTCTCCTCAGCAACAAATTTATTATTCACTAAGTAGTTTTGAATTGAAACATTACTCTTATGAAATACTGTGGTATTACTCATCAACAGTATAAAACCTCCATTTTTCAGGAATTTTGTATCAGGAGAAAAAATAAATGGCAGCTGGTAGGTTCTCATTAGTAATGACAGTATTCAAAAAATCCTTATGTGCTTTGTTTTGGATGATGCAGACAAGGGTTAAAAGTCTGCCTGTTCTGTGTTTGAGCATCCCAGAGGACTCATGCTCATGTAATTAGCTTCAGTGTTACATGCAAAATACTTCTTCCCAATAAACACAGGAAAAATCTGGAAGTAAGAAGTGATTGGTGGTTTTCCAAACTGGGCAAATGGGCTGACTTGCCTAACGCAATGTCTCAGTTTAGAGACAAATTTCACAAAAAGTTCTAAAAGTCAACTTATTTGTAGTAGATTGCAATAAGAGAAGATTCAGAAGTTCAGATACAAATATGTGAAAAGCCTTTAACAAGAAATATGGGCATACAGAAAACAAGTGAACAGGTGCACATGCAAACCTGACATTGACTGGAGAAGATGAGGTTCACCAAACTTAATTAATTTAAATAATTAATTAAAATTAAAATAGCTGGGACAAGCCAGAATGGGAGGAAAGCCTAGCTTGAGTAGAAAAGGAGATAAATATCAAAGAAAACCAGTAGGTATGTAGGCAAAAAACCCCCCAAATATTATAATGAGGAATACCTTATTTATAGTAAGAGAAATCAAGATGACACATTTTTAGAAGGAAAAATAAAGTTACAAAAATACCACATATTGTGATAGTAAAAAGTGAGTAAAGATACACTGTTTTATAAGTTGCTGCATTATATTATGCAGGAAAGAGTATAAACAAAAGTACACAGTTTATAAAATTCATGCCAGTACCAGTCTCAAATGAAATATGTATTTTTTCCTAGAACATACTATCAACTCTGGGATGTAGCCAGGGGACACAGAGAGTGCCACCACTATAAATAGGCTCACTTCCTGTGTCTTGTGACATCTTCTGAAAGTGTCTGCTCTGATGATTCAGAGGTAGACTAGAAGATCCTGTGCAGTGGTTCAGATTATCAAAACCACACAAAGGTAAACAAAATCCAGTACTAGACACACATGAGATGTGAGTAACTGTGGCAGGATGTAAAAGGCTCCCTACAGATTTTGCAAAAAGTGATTCTGCACTGCAAATAAGCCCAACAAAAGGCAATGAAGGCCTCATAGTGATGTGTCATCTCAAAGATGAGGCGAACTACAACTTATGTCAAGGATGTGAAGAAAAGGACATGTGCTCATTCAAGTAGATACAAACCAACCAAATCTTCTGTCAGCTGAGTGCATAAACCAAACACAATTAAACACAGGCCAAACAATTCAAATACTACCCCAGACACAAAATGAAATACATGTCCAAAGCAATTGACATCTGCATTTTGACAGCTGTTCAATAAAGCTGTTTCCGGATGGTTGGATTCTTACCTGGAAGGAAAGACAATAGTATACATAGAGCCGTTCGCTTAACCTTGAAATTTTTTTCAGTAGGTGCATGTTTTTAAAGTAAAAATAGCTACAATAAAGCAAATAATGAAAGCTTGTAACTTTTGAGACTTCACACTTTTTGACGTCAGCTAAACTTCTGGGTTATACTCTTGGCTGGACAGTACCATTGGAATGCATTATAGTAGCTGTGCAAACATACAAAGCTATCCAAGAGACTTGATTATCCAGTGAATCAAGAGAATGCAACAATTTTGTATCCCCTTCTCTATGTTTACAACTTCTTTCTTAAAGAAGAGTCCTCTCTGTTCCTAGTTACCCCCTGAAACATACTCTAACACATTATTCCTGTAATACTTATGAAATTATGGTAAAAGATTCCATTTAGTTATTCAAGTCCATACATAATGGACCCAAAATCAGTCTATAGCTGAAAAGAAAACAAAGAAAAAGGTGGGCAGTGTCAGGTAAACATAGGAAGCATTGTTAGGATAGAACTGAATATCTCTTAAATATACATGAGAAATTGATATCAAAGAGTAGGTTGTATTTAGAGCTGTGTTTATAATGTGTTTAAATAATACACTGTGATAGAGTGTACAGAAGTGGGCTTTGATTTACTGGATTTTCAACTGATCACTGAAAAAACATTTCAACTTTTCAGTGACATGCTTAGAAAAATGTGACTATAATATATTTTTTAAAAAACAAATACAGTAATTAAATAACATTTTAAGTCTTTCAGCACCTATAAAGTTCCTTCATCCATTCTTGAAGAATTTATCATAGTAATATATTTCAGGAAAGATCTCTTAACATCAGTTTTTTGCAATAGAAGGTGAAAAAGCAGTTTTAACCATTCTCCTTGGGCGGTGTTAGTAATGGCCAGAATTATGTAGTACATAACAAGTAAGAAATGCAACCATAACATGTACTGCTGCAATCAGTGGAAGTATATCCACTGAAAAGGACTTGGGATCAGGTGTGTTCTTTTCTTTTTCCACCTCTGTCAATATGAGTTGACTTTTTTTGCTGTGAAGAATAAAATAACAACAAAGTTAGTTTGTTATCTGTAACAAATCACTCATCTTTTGTTTTGCATTGCTACCAATCTCTTTCTGTCACCATAAATACCTTTTTTCCTTCTTTTTTTTTTTTTTTCCCAATAACTCAGGTAAAAGAAGTATCTTGGTATAATCATAATGTAGAATCAATTTATTTTTTGGCTTTAAATTCAAACTACTAAATTCTTTACTGTTATTTTAAGACCAATAATTGATGGGGCTGAAAGGGCTTGACCCAAAAATGCTTTGGTGACTGAGGATAAGCATGATAGCAAGGAAAAAGATAACATGCTCTTAAATTTTAGGAAGGCAAAGCATAACTTCAGGAAACTGGGGACTGACAGTTCTAGGGAAGATGAAATTCCTCTTGGAAATTTGGTAAAGCACATACCAGGCTTCACCAGAAGGAATTTATCCAGCAGATTGAGTTATCATGCCTGTCCACTCAGAGTGAAGCCACATGTTGAAAACTCCATCCAGTTTTTGAGTCTCCATTTCGAGAGAGGTAGAGAAATTGTAGGTGTCCAGGGGAAGGCTGCCACAGTGGTCAGAGGCCTGGATGGAGCACATGTCCTTTGAACAGTGCTTGGAGGAGCTAGGTTTATTTAGTCAGGTGAGGAAGACACCACTGAAAAATGTAATGCCAGCATGCAAGTATTTGGAAAGTGGTTGAAAAATTAGTCATACTCTTCCTCTCTATCTCTTCATAGCTCCAGGTAACAGCAACAAGGGTGCATGGCCACAAAACTTTGGTATGGGAGGTTCAGACTGGATATCAGGAAAAATAATTCATGATAAGGAAGTAAGAACTGGAACTGTTTCCCAAAGAAACAGTTTGGAATCTCCACTGTTGTAGGGTCTTAAAACTCATATAGACAAGGATATAGTGACCTGATTAGTGGACTGACGCTCCTGAATGATCTTCAGTCATCCCATCCAGCCAGTTTTTTCTGTGGTTCTGTGATTTGACATGTGGTAAACTTTATTCACAACCTATTCATTGTGATAAACAAACACCAGTTACATGGACTGAGCCCATTTTTAGGAAAGCACCAAATATTACAGAATGAATTATAAACCCCAAAAATCTGGGAATTATATAGATAAGAAAGTTTAAATAAGATGTTAGCTATCTTTAGGAATGACTGTGAAGCAGTAGGTTCAGTTTCAGCACTGCGGAGTGGTCTCTGTGCATACATATCTTCCTGCTGAACATTGTTGCCTTATGGAGGCTGATCTGAATTTTTCTATGAAATAAATGCATGTGAAGTTTTAATAACCTCTAGGAAAAGAACCATTCCCTTTTTTTCCACCCACACATTTCCTGCAGAAGAACCCTCTACACTGTACAAGCCTGATGTTTCACCAGTATGAGAAGGATATTTTCTCCTTTTCTTCGTAATAAATACACATGAAGCCTTGTTTGGAAGATTGCAAAATTCACGTAAAAAAAATTATATATTTTCCTTATTTTATGTACAGCTTCATTGGCCTTCAAGCGACTACTGCAGAAAGAATGAATGCTCTACTGATTTTATCTCTGAGAGTTTCATTATTACTCAACATATTCATGATGTGCAGTTTTAGCAGAAACCATGATAAGCTAAGATTACATTAAGTGTTTCATGAAGTAACACTGACATGACTGGAATTCAGTAAAGATTGACTTAATTAACTTTTTTTCCCCTGAACTGTAAGCAACATAAAGGCCTCTTCGTATTTTCTTGTATCCTTGACTTAGAATACATTTTAAACAGGTGTCAGTTTTGGAAATTGTTTTGTTTTTTGTAATGTCATCCATCTGATAAATGTGGAAGGAATATGAGTTAAGGGACTACCACACAGCCATGATTTGTAGTTGACTTTTGAATTGGCAAGTGAAGAGCACAGGAAGGAGTATGAAAAATGTGTACAGATGGGGAAAAATAAAATCCAATCAGTTTGGTCCTTTTATAGAATCAAATCACATGATCCTTATAGAATAATGCATGAAATAACTTCTGTCATGCATGTAAAAAGTTATTGTATACAGCCATCAGTGTGAGTTCAGAAGGAGTTCCAAACTTCAAAAAAATATAGACTACTCAACAACTTTTCTCACCTAGACACAGTTGAAATCATCTTGAAACCATCCATGAGACCAGTCTTTGGCAGCTTTTCCTTATAAGCAGTTAAAAAAGAGCATTTCTGGTATTAATCTGCATGCACATAAACTGCAAATGCTTATTTTACAGTGAGGACAGAGAAATTCCATAAGTACAGTTGATAATGACTTTGCTAGAAGTTGTCCAAAACAGGACAAAATTAGCCTAAAAGAAACTCTTCAATGGATTCTTTTTCGAAGTGCTTTCCTTTAAAGAATCACAGAATCATCTAGGCTGGAAAAGACCTTTGAGGTCATCGAGTCCAACCTATGACCCAACACCACCTTGTCAACAAGTCCATGGCACTGTGTGCCACGTCCAGTCTTTTCTTAAACACTTCCAGGGACACTGACTCCACCACCTCCCTGGGCAGCCCATTCCAATGTCCCATCACTCTTTCTCTGGAGAGCTTCTTTCTAATGTCCAGCCCAAAACTTCTCTAGTACAGCTTAAGACTGCATCCACTTGTCCAGGTGTTGGTGTGGACTAAAGAGAAGGTAGCTGGCCAAAAGAAACAGTGATTCTTTGAAAGAGTGACATGATATGAAAATAGTTTGTGTTTAGGTCAAAAGTGGTTTGGAATAGAATGAAGTAAGAATCCATGAAATAAGACTGGGAGACTTCTACACATCAGCAAAACTTTTTTGTTTCTCAGCAAAATTGAAGGAGAAAGAGTTAAGGAAAAAATATGGTGAAAATAAAAGGAGAAAAGTATAAAAACCAGTAATACTGGATCGTGATACTAACATTTACTTGAATTTTCCTTGTGAGCATGGCAGAAGAAATGCTATTGTATCTGTTTCATTACACAGATTTAGGTATTATTGTTTATTCAGAGGACTGATATGTCCCATGTAATGAAATGGATGAGCTTTAGTCTGCAGAATGAGTTACTATGAATTATATGAGATCCAACCACACTAAGTGCAGAATTATGCAGTAAGACATGAGTAGTGAAAGGATTTCTGCTATAAATTGAAAAGCTATA